>OX451219.1:110829729-111076892 GCA_949628195.1 Phasia obesa
CGTCACAGATTTTTGTCCTTTTCTCGATTAGACGCTGTTTTAAGAAGATACAGCAAAAATAAGATTTCCATACAAAAAAATAGATTTTTTATGAAAAATATAGGTCGTCACAGATTTTTGTCCTTTTCTCGATTAGACGCTGTTTTAAGAAGATACAGCCAAAATAAGATTTTCATATAAAAAATTGATTTTTTATGAAAAATATAGGTCGTCACAGATTTTTGTCCTTTTCTCGATTAGACGCTGTTTTAAGAAGATACAGCAAAAATAAGATTTTCATATAAAAAATAGATTTTTTATGAAAAATATAGGTCGTCAAAGATTTTTGTCCTTTTCTCGATTAGACGCTGTTTTAAGAAGATACAGCAAAAATAAGATTTTCATATAAAAAATAGATTTTTCATAAAAATATATGTCGTCAAAGATTTTTGTCCTTTTCTCGATTAGACGCTGTTTTAAGAAGATACAGCAAAAATAAGATTTTCATATAAAAATTGATTTTTTATTAAAAATATAGGTCGTCACAGATTTTTGTCCTTTTCTCGATTAGACGCTGTTTTAAGAAGATACAGCAAAAATAAGATTTTCATACAAAAAAATAGATTTTTTATGAAAAATATAGGTCGTCAAGATTTTTGTCCTTTTCTCGATTAGACGCTGTTTTAAGAAGATACAGCAAAAATAAGATTTTCATATAAAAAATAGATTTTTTATGAAAAATATAGGTCGTCACTGATTTTTGTCCTTTTCTCGATTAGACGCTGTTTTAAGAAGATACAGCAAAAATAAGATTTTCATATAAAAAATTGATTTTTTATAAAAAATATAGGTCGTCACAGATTTTTGTCCTTTTCTCGATTAGACGCTGTTTTAAGAAGATACAGCAAAAATAAGATTTTCATATAAAAAATAGATTTTTTATGAAAAATATAGGTCGTCAAAGATTTTTGTCCTTTTCTCGATTAGACGCTGTTTTAAGAAGATACAGCAAAAATAAGATATTCATATAAAAAATAAATTTTTTATAAAAATATAGGTCGTCAAAGATTTTTGTCCTTTTCTCGATTAGACGCTGTTTTAAGAAGATACAGCAAAAATAAGATTTTCATATAAAAATTGATTTTTTATTAAAAATATAGGTCGTCACAGATTTTTGTCCTTTTCTCGATTAGACGCTGTTTTAAGAAGATACAGCAAAAATAAGATTTTCATACAAAAAAATAGATTTTTTATGAAAAATATAGGTCGTCACAGATTTTTGTCCTTTTCTCGATTAGACGCTGTTTTAAGAAGATACAGCCAAAATAAGATTTTCATATAAAAAATAGATTTTTTATGAAATATATAGGTCGTCACAGATTTTTGTCCTTTTCTCGATTAGACGCTGTTTTAGGAAGATACAGCAAAAATAAGATTTATATAAAAAATAGATTTTTTATGAAAAAACGTAGGTCGTCACAGATTTTTGTCCTTTTCTCGATTAGACGTTGTTTTAAGAAGATACAGCAAAAATAAGATCATATAAAAAAAGATTTTTTATGAAAAATATAGGTCGTCACAGATACAGCAAAAATAAGATTTTCATATAAAAAATAGATTTTTTATGAGAAATATAGGTCGTCACAGTTTTTTGTCCTTTTCTCGATTAGATGCTGTTTTAAGAACATACAGCAAAAATAAGATTTTCATACAAAAAAATAGATTTTTTATGAAAAATATAGGTCGTCACAGATTTTTGTCCTTTTCTCGATTAGACGCTGTTTTAAGAAGATACAACAAAAATAAGATTTTCATATAAAAAATAGATTTTTTATGAAAAATATAGGTCGTCAAAGATTTTTGTCCTTTTCTTGATTAGACGCTGTTTTAAGAAGATACAGCAAAAATAAGATTTTCATATAAAAAATAGATTTTTTATGAAAAACGTAGGTCGTCACAGATTTTTGTCCTTTTCTCGATTAGACGCTGTTTTAAGAAGATACAGCAAAAATAAGATTTTCATATAAAAAATAGATTTTTTATGAAAAACGTAGGTCGTCACAGATTTTTGTCCTTTTCTCGATTAGACGCTGTTTTAAGAAGATACAGCAAAAATAAGATTTTCATATAAAAAATATATTTTTTATGAAAAATATAGGTCGTCACAGATTTTTTTCCTTTTCTTGATTAGACGCTGTTTTAAGAAGATACAGCAAAAATAAGATTTTCATATAAAAATTGATTTTTTATTAAAAATATAGGTCGTCACATATTTTTGTCCTTTTCTCGATTAGACGCTGTTTTAAGAAGATACAGCAAAAATAAGATTTTCATATAAAAAATATATTTTTTATGAAAAATATAGGTCGTCACAGAATTTTGTCCTTTTCTCGATTAGACGCTGTTTTAAGAAGATACAGCAAAAATAAGATTTTCATATAAAAAATTGATTTTTTATGAAAAATATAGGTCGTCACAGATTTTTTTCCTTTTCTCGATTAGACGCTGTTTTAAGAAGATACAGCAAAAATAAGATTTTCATATAAAAATTGATTTTTTATTAAAAATATAGGTCGTCACAGATTTTTGTCCTTTTCTCGATTAGACGCTGTTTTAAGAAGATACAGCAAAAATAAGATTTTCATACAAAAAAATAGATTTTTTATGAAAAATATAGGTCGTCACAGATTTTTGTCCTTTTCTCGATTAGACGCTGTTTTAAGAAGATACAGCAAAAATAAGATTTTCATACAAAAAAATAGATTTTTTATGAAAAATATAGGTCGTCACAGATTTTTGTTCTTTTCTCGATTAGACGCTGTTTTAAGAAGATACAGCAAAAAAAAGATTTTCATATAAAAATTGATTTTTTATTAAAAATATAGGTCGTCACAGATTTTTTTCCTTTTCTCGATTAGACGCTGTTTTAAGAAGATACAGCAAAAATAAGATTTTCATATAAAAAATAGATTTTTTATGAAAAATATAGGTCGTCAAAGATTTTTGTCCTTTTCTCGATTAGACGCTGTTTTAAGAAGATACAGCAAAAATAAGATTTTCATATAAAAATTGATTTTTTATTAAAAATATAGGTCGTCACAGAATTTTGTCCTTTTCTCGATTAGACGCTGTTTTAAGAAGATACAGCAAAAATAAGATTTATATAAAAAATAGATTTTTTATGAAAAAACGTAGGTCGTCACAGATTTTTGTCCTTTTCTCGATTAGACGTTGTTTTAAGAAGATACAGCAAAAATAAGATCATATAAAAAAAGATTTTTTATGAAAAATATAGGTCGTCACAGATACAGCAAAAATAAGATTTTCATACAAAAAAATAGATTTTTTATGAAAAATATAGGTCGTCACAGATTTTTGTCTTTTTCTCGATTAGACGCTGTTTTAAGAAGATACAGCAAAAAAAAGATTTTCATATAAAAATTGATTTTTTATTAAAAATATAGGTCGTCACAGATTTTTTTCCTTTTCTCGATTAGACGCTGTTTTAAGAAGATACAGCAAAAATAAGATTTTCATATAAAAAATAGATTTTTTATGAAAAATATAGGTCGTCAAAGATTTTTGTCCTTTTCTCGATTAGACGCTGTTTTAAGAAGATACAGCAAAAATAAGATTTTCATATAAAAATTGATTTTTTATTAAAAATATAGGTCGTCACAGATTTTTGTCCTTTTCTCGAGTAGACGCTGTTTCAAGAAGATACAGCAAAAATAAGATTTTCATATAAAAAATAGATTTTTTATGAAAAACGTAGGTCGTCACAGATTTTTGTCCTTTTCTCGATTAGACGCTGTTTTAAGAAGATACAGCAAAAATAAGATTTTCATATAAAAAATAGATTTTTTATGAAAAATATAGGTCGTCACAGATTTTTGTCCTTTTCTCGCTGTTTTAAGAAGATACAGCAAAAATAAGATTATCATACAAAAAAATAGATTTTTTATGAAAAATATAGGTCGTCACAGATTTTTGTCCTTTTCTCGAGTAGACGCTGTTTCAAGAAGATACAGCAAAAATAAGATTTTCATATAAAAAATAGATTTTTTATGAAAAATATAGGTCGTCACAGATTTTTGTCCTTTTCTCGAGTAGACGCTGTTTCAAGAAGATACAGCAAAAATAAGATTTTCATATAAAAAATAGATTTTTTATGAAAAATATAGGTCGTCAAAGATTTTTGTCCTTTTCTCGATTAGACGCTGTTTTAAGAAGATACAGCAAAAATAAGATTTTCATATAAAAATTGATTTTTTATTAAAAATATAGGTCGTCACAGATTTTTGTCCTTTTCTCGAGTAGACGCTGTTTCAAGAAGATACAGCAAAAATAAGATTTTCATATAAAAAATAGATTTTTTATGAAAAACGTAGGTCGTCACAGATTTTTGTCCTTTTCTCGATTAGACGCTGTTTTAAGAAGATACAGCAAAAATAAGATTTTCATATAAAAAATAGATTTTTTATGAAAAATATAGGTCGTCACAGATTTTTGTCCTTTTCTCGCTGTTTTAAGAAGATACAGCAAAAATAAGATTATCATACAAAAAAATAGATTTTTTATGAAAAATATAGGTCGTCACAGATTTTTGTCCTTTTCTCGAGTAGACGCTGTTTCAAGAAGATACAGCAAAAATAAGATTTTCATATAAAAAATAGATTTTTTATGAAAAATATAGGTCGTCACAGATTTTTGTCCTTTTCTCGAGTAGACGCTGTTTCAAGAAGATACAGCAAAAATAAGATTTTCATATAAAAAATAGATTTTTTATGAAAAATATAGGTCGTCAAAGATTTTTGTCCTTTTCTCGATTAGACGCTGTTTTAAGAAGATACAGCAAAAATAAGATTTTCATATAAAAATTGATTTTTTATTAAAAATATAGGTCGTCACAGATTTTTGTCCTTTTCTCGAGTAGACGCTGTTTCAAGAAGATACAGCAAAAATAAGATTTTCATATAAAAAATAGATTTTTTATGAAAAACGTAGGTCGTCACAGATTTTTGTCCTTTTCTCGATTAGACGCTGTTTTAAGAAGATACAGCAAAAATAAGATTTTCATATAAAAAATAGATTTTTTATGAAAAATATAGGTCGTCACAGATTTTTGTCCTTTTCTCGCTGTTTTAAGAAGATACAGCAAAAATAAGATTATCATACAAAAAAATAGATTTTTTATGAAAAATATAGGTCGTCACAGATTTTTGTCCTTTTCTCGAGTAGACGCTGTTTCAAGAAGATACAGCAAAAATAAGATTTTCATATAAAAAATAGATTTTTTATGAAAAATATAGGTCGTCACAGATTTTTGTCCTTTTCTCGAGTAGACGCTGTTTCAAGAAGATACAGCAAAAATAAGATTTTCATATAAAAAATAGATTTTTTATGAAAAATATAGGTCGTCAAAGATTTTTGTCCTTTTCTCGATTAGACGCTGTTTTAAGAAGATACAGCAAAAATAAGATTTTCATATAAAAATTGATTTTTTATTAAAAATATAGGTCGTCACAGATTTTTGTCCTTTTCTCGAGTAGACGCTGTTTCAAGAAGATACAGCAAAAATAAGATTTTCATATAAAAAATAGATTTTTTATGAAAAACGTAGGTCGTCACAGATTTTTGTCCTTTTCTCGATTAGACGCTGTTTTAAGAAGATACAGCAAAAATAAGATTTTCATATAAAAAATAGATTTTTTATGAAAAATATAGGTCGTCACAGATTTTTGTCCTTTTCTCGCTGTTTTAAGAAGATACAGCAAAAATAAGATTATCATACAAAAAAATAGATTTTTTATGAAAAATATAGGTCGTCACAGATTTTTGTCCTTTTCTCGAGTAGACGCTGTTTCAAGAAGATACAGCAAAAATAAGATTTTCATATAAAAAATAGATTTTTTATGAAAAACGTAGGTCGTCACAGATTTTTGTCCTTTTCTCGATTAGACGTTGTTTTAAGAAGATACAGCAAAAATAAGATTTTCATATAAAAAATAGATTTTTTATGAAAAACGTAGGTCGTCACAGATTTTTGTCCTTTTCTCGATTAGACGTTGTTTTAAGAAGATACAGCAAAAATAATATTTTCATATAAAAAATAGTTTTTTTATGAAAAATATAGGTCGTCACAGATTTTTGTCCTTTTCTTGATTAGACGCTGTTTTAAGAAGATACAGCAAAAATAAGATTATCATACAAAAAATAGATTTTTTATGAAAAATATAGGTCGTCAAAGATTTTTGTCCTTTTCTCGATTAGACGCTGTTTTAAGAAGATACAGCAAAAATAAGATTTTCATATAAAAAATAGATTTTTTATGAAAAATATAGGTCGTCACAGATTTTTGTCCTTTTCTAGATTAGACGCTGTTTTAAGAAGATACAGCAAAAATAAGATTTTCATATAAAAAATAGATTTTTTATGAAAAACGTAGGTCGTCACAGATTTTTGTCCTTTTCTCGATTAGACGTTGTTTTAAGAAGATACAGCAAAAATAAGATTTTCATATAAAAAATAGATTTTTTATGAAAAACGTAGGTAGTCACAGATTTTTGTCCTTTTCTCGATTAGACGTTGTTTTAAGAAGATACAGCAAAAATAAGATTTTCATATAAAAAATAGATTTTTTATGAAAAACGTAGGTCGTCACAGATTTTTGTCCTTTTCTCGATTAGACGCTGTTTTAAGAAGATACAGCAAAAATAAGATTTTCATATAAAAAATAGATTTTTTATGAAAAATATAGGTCGTCACAGATTTTTGTCCTTTTCTCGATTAGACGCTGTTTTAAGAAGATACAGCAAAAATAAGATTATCATACAAAAAAATATATTTATGAAAAATATAGGTCGTCACAGATTTTTGTCCTTTTCTCGATTAGACGCTGTTTTAAGAAGATACAGCAAAAATAAGATTTTCATATAAAAAATAGATTTTTTATGAAAAACGTAGGTCGTCACAGATTTTTGTCCTTTTCTCGATTAGACGTTGTTTTAAGAAGATACAGCAAAAATAAGATTTTCATATAAAAAATAGATTTTTTATGAAAAACGTAGGTCGTCACAGATTTTTGTCCTTTTCTCGATTAGACGCTGTTTTAAGAAGATACAGCAAAAATAAGATTTTCATATAAAAAATAGATTTTCATATAAAAAATAGATTTTTTATGAAAAATATAGGTCGTCACAGATTTTTGTCCTTTTCTCGATTAGACGCTGTTTTAAGAAGATACAGCAAAAATAAGATTTTCATATAAAAAATAGATTTTCATATAAAAAATAGATTTTTTATGAAAAATATAGGTCGTCACAGATTTTTGTCCTTTTCTCGATTAGACGCTGTTTTAAGAAGATACAGCAAAAATAAGATTTTCATATAAAAAATAGATTTTCATATAAAAAATAGATTTTTTATGAAAAATATAGGTCGTCACAGATTTTTGTCCTTTTCTCGATTAGACGCTGTTTTAAGAAGATACAGCAAAAATAAGATTATCATACAAAAAAATAGATTTTTTATGAAAAATATAGGTCGTCACAGATTTTTGTCCTTTTCTCGAGTAGACGCTGTTTCAAGAAGATACAGCAAAAATAAGATTTTCATATAAAAAATAGATTTTTTATGAAAAACGTAGGTCGTCACAGATTTTTGTCCTTTTCTCGATTAGACGCTGTTTTAAGAAGATACAGCAAAAATAAGATTTTCATATAAAAAATAGATTTTTTATGAAAAATATAGGTCGTCACAGATTTTTGTCCTTTTCTCGATTAGACGCTGTTTTAAGAAGATACAGCAAAAATAAGATTTTCATATAAAAAATAGATTTTTTATGAAAAACGTAGGTCGTCACAGATTTTTGTCCTTTTCTCGATTAGACGTTGTTTTAAGAAGATACAGCAAAAATAAGATTTTCATATAAAAAATAGATTTTTTATGAAAAACGTAGGTCGTCACAGATTTTTGTCCTTTTCTCGATTAGACGCTGTTTTAAGAAGATACAGCAAAAATAAGATTTTCATATAAAAAATAGATTTTCATATAAAAAATAGATTTTTTATGAAAAATATAGGTCGTCACAGATTTTTGTCCTTTTCTCGATTAAACGCTGTTTTAAGAAGATACAGCAAAAATAAGATTTTCATATAAAAAATAGATTTTCATATAAAAAATAGATTTTTTATGAAAAATATAGGTCGTCACAGATTTTTGTCCTTTTCTCGATTAGACGCTGTTTTAAGAAGATACAGCAAAAATAAGATTTTCATATAAAAAATAGATTTTCATATAAAAAATAGATTTTTTATGAAAAATATAGGTCGTCACAGATTTTTGTCCTTTTCTCGATTAGACGCTGTTTTAAGAAGATACAGCAAAAATAAGATTTTAATATAAAAAATAGATTTTTTATGAAAAATATAGGTCGTCACAGATTTTTGTAATTTTCTCGATTAGACGCTGTTTTAAGAAGATACAGCAAAAATAAGATTTTCATATAAAAAATAGATTTTCATATAAAAAATAGATTTTTTATGAAAAATATAGGTCGTCACAGATTTTTGTCCTTTTCTCGATTAGACGCTGTTTTAAGAAGATACAGCAAAAATAAGATTTTCATATAAAAAATATATTTTTTTATGAAAAATATAGGTCGTAAGAAATAAAAGTGGAGTGGCCTACACTCAACGTTTTATTGGATATATTACATAAGAATAAATGTTCAAAGTATATTCGAATCGAAAAATTTATTATTTTCGGTTTGGGGTGTTAAGTAAACTACCCCTTGACCTCTCCCGATTAAGCCCAAAATTTATACAACTCTTCATCTCATTAACCAAAGGCCATACTTAATTTCGTTTTAATATGTCATACGGTATGACCTGTATACCGTTCACAAAATTTGGGAGTAAGAAAACTACCCCTTGACCTGTCCCGATTATGCCCAAAACTATACAGCTCTTTATATCCATATACCAAAGGCACATACTAAATTTTATTTTGATTTGTCAAACAGAAGAATAGTGGCATACACACCCACTCACCCACCCACCTACAGACATCATCGCGAAAATAGTCAAAATGGATTCAGGAGACCTCTAAACGTATAAATCCATCAAAATCTCCACCTCGATTTTTTTCATGATTACTATACTTTACCTTGTACTACGTTTGGTAAAGCAAAAATTTTAAATTCATTTTTTATTTACTGTACACATCGGATATGCCTATTAGCACCCTAGTCCACACATCAACTTTTGCAGATGACACAGCTTTTTTAAGTATTCATGAAAGTGCCCAAGAAGCTTCACAACTTTTACAAGACCACATACTCAATTTGGAAAAATGGCTAGAAAAATGGAGAATAAAAGTGAATGAACAAAAATGCACTCACATAACTTTCACACTGCGCAGGGACTCATGCCCTCCTATTCGCATAAATAACCAAATGATACCACAGCTTTCAGACGTTAAATACCTGGGTATACATCTTGACCGTCGCCTTACTTGGAAAAGCCACATTGACTTCAAGTTAACACAAATAAAACTAAAAGCAGTACAACTAAATTGGCTTATTGGCAGAAACTCCACCCTGAGCTTAGATTGTAAACTTCTACTGTACAAGTCGGTCCTCCAACCAATTTGGTGTTATGGGATTCAGTTATGGGGCACTGCCTCAGCTAGCAATGTAGAAAAAATTCAAAGGCGCCAAAATAAGATTTTACGTATTATTACATCTGCTCCCTGGTATATAAAAAATTCGAACATCCACAAAGACCTAAACATGCCATCAGTTAAATCAGAAATAGCGGAACATGCAGTCACATATCTAAAGAGGCTTGAATCTCATCCAAACCCTTTGGCGCGTAACATGCTGAATGAACCTGGTTACATTCGACTAAAAAGAAGAGATACTGCTTTTCTTGGCCGTACATTAGAGGGATGACCCGCAAATGATTTCGAAATCCGTGAAACAAACATTATTTTTGTCTAGCACTGGCTGGACTTAAAAAGAATATTTTATTTTAGACTTAAGATACGAGTAATTATTGTTAGTTCAAAAATTATTGAAGATACAATAAATAAATTCTGAAAAAAAAAAAAAAAAAAAATTATAATAAAATTGACAGAAATAATAATCAATGCAGGCAAAGATAGTCCTCGTAATAACGTTTATGTTGGTGTACTTCTTTATCTTGTAGCATTTCTCTTTTATTAAAATTTATAAAATAATCATTATTTGCGATCCCTGAATAAAAATCACTTCGTATATGGGGCATCCTTAAATTTTTAATTTCTGTACTATTACCTCATTTTAAGTTTGTCTCCATTACGGTCTATCATAGATGTGATATTAATAAGGTTATATTTTCATCCTTTGGCTATGGACTATGGAATCGATTGTTAAAAGCGGAACACTAAATCACAGATTATCCTAAATATGTTGAAATATTTTTCTAACTTGATTTTTTGAAAAACCTTAGTTTGTTTTTAATTTTTGGTTCACCTTATATGATTCGTAAGGGCATATTGACTTATACTAGACAACCTTATTTTTAGTTATTTTTTTTTTAGGTTAACTTGTGTTTTCTTTTTTTAAGCTGTTGCTTCTTTGGCTAAAAAACATGATTTATGTTTTCTACAACAAAATTCTGTGCAAAAGTTGAGCAAAAGTTTGATCACTTAAACCAATACATAAACGAAAAATGGGCACAGGAAGACGAAAAGAAAGTAAAAATAAATTTGTACCCTTAAATTTCAAAGGTAAAACCGAAATTCGAAAGTGTATGTATGGGCTTAAAGAAGCACAAGTAAAATTGTTGCTGTCTATGTTTTACATACACGTATGTATGTACGTATACAAGAAAATTTCCCAAAGTTTGCGAAAACAAATACAAATGTATATGCCCAGCAGTTTTTATATTAACATTTTCGATATAAAACCTATAAATAAAAATTTATTTAACCTTTTTAAAACTATATTAAATGTTGCCAGTTAAAATCATAGTAAAAATATGGTACTAACGCAGCGAAGTCAAGAAAAATGAAATATGAACACGAACTGCTGGTTTGCTGTCACAGCTGCATGTACAAAAACCACTAAAAGGAAAAATAAAAAACCGAACAAAAAACATTTAAAGAAAATTAAAGAAACCGAAAATAAGTCAGCATTTTTTCCTCAATACAACAAAAGGAAACTTATTGAAGTCCGTTTTCATTTAACTGTTGTAGCAGCATTTTATGATGCGGATTTTGATAAATAAATTTTTCTACCGAAATTTCAAGAAAAACTTTTTGAACGATTTTTTTTTTTAATTTTGATACGTTTTTTTTTGTTAACGACACTTTCGGCTTCATAATTGAGCTATTTTCACACCAGAACCTTTTTAATTTAAAAGACAAGTACCTTTTAGCATGCAGGGGAAAACAATGCAGGCGTTGTGTCGGAATTAGAATATCTGCAACGAGATTCCTTATCTAAGCAGACCACTGACTTCATGGGTCTTTTTTCCACAATGATTTCTGGTATCCGACTGGACATTTACAAATACCTTATATTCATTGAGTCTCGGGCTGTCACTAGCCTTTTACTATCGTCTGTATTGATTTCAGACTGGCGACTGTTATATGTCGACATCCTTCTTCATCACAGAGTCTATGGTAATTGCTAACATTTCCCTACGGCTAGGTCTCTACAGCATCTCTATTTAATATGTGTCTGTAAAAAACTGATGTAAAAATAAATAACTAAAGGTTTTAAAAAAAGTTTTTACGAATAAATATTAATAAAACGATTTTACTTTAGGTTATGTTTTTGACAACAATTATCTTTTTACCATCTTTCTTTAAAAAGCAAGAGTAATCCACAGTTTCCTTGAAATCCCACCATCTACCTAATTCTGCTACATCTGTTAAATTCAATGACTTAAAATACTATCAAAAATACCCCGTCTTTTAAAGTTCTATTTTTATGACTTTATTTTCTTAACTAAATATTGTCGGCTGGTTATATTCTAGCATCACAGTTAAGGATTTGATAATGTTTGCCCTTTTGTTTGCTCCTTATCTTTAACAGGATATTGAATAGAGCTGAAAAGAAAAGTAAATCGAACTAACAAATACTTAGGCACGTACAAACAATAATACAAGAAATTGATAACGTCATTAAACTAAGAATTGAACACCAATACATTCACGCAAAAACAGTTTTATTTACTTACAAATCCACTCATAATCGTTCACATACAAGTGAAGAAACACTGGCAAAGAATGTAAAACGCAGTGGTGCGGACTAAATAAAAATGTGATATTCATTTAAAATTCAGCGTTTAATAGTTTTTAAGTTGTTGGTATAAAAGTTTTATATGAGAAAATAAAGAAATTATATTTTATATTATTTAGTTTATATTTATAAAAAAAACAATCGAAATTTGATACAAAAATAAAACTGGAGTGGCCTACACTCAACTTTACCATACCCAATGGAAACAGATATTTTTATGGTTATATTACATAAAGAATAAAAGTTCAAAGTATATTCGAATCTAAAAAAAAAATATTTCCGATTTGGGGTGTTAGGTAAACTACCCCTTGCCGCTGCCCGATTATGGCCAAAATATATACAGCTCTTCATCTCCATAAACCATGTAGCTTTGGTTTGGACTAAATTTCGTTTTAATATGTCATACGATATGACCTGTAGAGCGTTCACAAAATTTGGGGTTAAGGAAACTACCCCTGGCCCCCTCTCGACTATGCCCAAAAACTATACAGCTCTTCATCTCCACATACCAAAGGCACATACCAAATTCCATTTTGATTTGTCAAACGGTATGACCTGTACAAACTCCACAAAAATAGTGGCATACACATCCACTCACCCACCCACCCACAGACATCATAACGAAAATATTCAAAATGGATTCAGGAGACCTCTAAACGTATAAATCCATCAAAATCTCTACCTCGATTTTTTTCATGATTACTATACTTTACCTTATACTACGTATGGTAAAGTAAAAAAACTATTAAAAATTTTACCAAAAATCAAAACAATCAAAATTTAATTTGGGCTACCAGTTCGAAGCAATGGTATCCCACAGGTTTTTGCCATGCACGTATGCATGGGTTTATTGTACTGATGCTCTCGAATTTTTCTTTAATAGGTGAGGTCGTTTAAAAAATAATTTAGCCATGACCTTGACAAACGTATCGTAACTTTCATTGACGTACATGTATCCATATAAACCCATTGTTATTTGGTCTCTGGTGTATTGTGATAGATCCATGTTTCGTCGAATGTAACAAACCGGCCCAAAAACTCGATTGAATTGCCCTTGAATATCACCAAAGACTCTTTTGGGGTGGTTACATGGTTAGGCTAATGGCAGAGTGTGAGCAATTGCCCACGAAATGTTTGTTGTTCATATTTAAACAATCATGCAATATGAAGTACCCTCTCGGCTGAGATGCATAACACCTCAGCCACCGCACATACATTACATTCATTTTCCAATCTCCAATATCATTTCGGGGATTTTGTTGAATATTTCTTGATGGCAACCTTTGGGAAACCTTAACATTTGGGATCATTTGTGATGGTATCAAGCATTTCTTTGTTTTCTGTAATGGTCTTGTTACGCAAAAAATTATTTTTAATCAGTACACGATTTTCACCTTTAGATCGATAACTAAAACAATTTAACAAAATAGCGAGGTGATTTTAATTCACAGTCAACTTGACAAATGATCGATTCAAGAAGTTATACCAGGACACAGGGGATGAACCCGGGACATGCAATTCATTGTTCCAGAAAAAGGTAATTTTGTTTTCGAAAGTAGGATAGTGTTTGTGGGCATTTTATTTGAATTCTCCCACATTGAGAGTAAAACAGGAAAGATTTCTAGGAAAAGACGATTTCTCTCTGTATTGCATATTACGATTCAGTACCCAATTGAACACAAATCGATGAGCTCTTAAAGGAAAGCTTGTTGTAAGCTAAAACGTGCGGATATCGCCAACGGGTTCCGTAATCTTATTAGAATTTGAGGGTGGTGCAGCTTAGATAGTTAGTAATTTGACTATTAAGCCAACATGTTGGCAAGAGTCATATCCTAGCCGCATCACTTAAAAACATTTTTTTTTTTCTGATATTTAAAAAGACCGATGTTTAATGTGAACCTCACCTAAACGTCAAGTTTTTTTTTTTGCATTTAATTTTACATTTCTCAATTTCGGACTAACTCAATTTGAACCTTGAAAAGATACACAATCAAGCAACGCGTTAAAGTTATTCAGGCTTATTATGAATTGGATGATCAATTTTCGAAGAAAATCATCTTCAGTGATGAGGCACATTTTTTCACCTCAGTGAGTTGTGATTCGTCAATAACCAGAATTGCCGCATTTGGGCGAATGAAAAACCAATGCACCCACAAAGAGTAACTGTTTTGTGTGGTTTATGGCTGGCGGAATCATCGGACCGTATTTTTTCCAAAATGAGGCCGGTCAGGCAGTTACTGTGAATGGTGTTCGCTATCGTGAGATGATAACGAACTTTTTATGGCCTGAATTGGAAGATATGGATGTCGACGAAATGTGGTTTCAACAGGACAGTGCCACTTGCCACACAGCTAACGAAACAATTGCTCTTTTGCGCGACAAATTCAATGGCCATATTATCTCGTGGTAGCGATGTCAATTGGCCGCCAAGATCATGTGTTTTGACACCGTTGGACTTTTTTGCCAGCTACAATTTAAAGGGCTAAAGGATTGTGGAACAAGATTAACGTGAGTACCTGCCTACTCGGCCTAACCTCACGGTGGTCTTACCACCGAGTGAAACTTAGGCGTAGACTAGCGCCTCATTGTGTAGTATAACAACACTTTACGATTGCCACCAATCGCTTTTTGTGTGTGATACAGTCGCAATGAGTAGCAATTTATATAATATGGCAAGCCTTTCCAAGGCAAGCCTAGATCCACATAATAACCTCAAATAACCTCTTGCTTAGGGGTTTGGAGACTATCCAAACTCCGTCTGTTGAGAGTGCAACAGCACACTTGATCGACCGTGCACCTTACCTACATAAATCGATCTTAAACCACAACCACCACATGTACCCCCGAAGGGGACCTCACCAATAACCGGTCACAGAGAGGATAGGCTCTCTGTGGGGCCACCGATTCCCGTGGTACCAGTCCTTTGGGCACTGATCGGGCCTCGAAGAGAACCCGTATGTTTTCACACACAGACCTTTTCTTCCAGATTTAGGCTCTAGGAACCCTAGCGTCTGGTACCCCTATTTTCCCCGAGTGGACCGCGTCAAAGCATTTGCCATATTCCTGCAGTGACAATTGGAACCCCCGGGGGTAAAGGGCTAAAGGATGAGATGATTCGGCACATTAACGGCATAGAACCTCAATTATGCCTCTTCGTTATAGAAAATTTGGAGCATCGGATGGAGGTGTGCCGCCGAGATCACGGCGGCCATTTGTCGATATTTTGTTCCATACATAATACAACTATACCAATATTATCAAAATAAAAAGAAATGACAATCATTTCCTAAATAATTTGTGTTTCATTCTAAATCAACATCGGCCCCTTAAAATTTAACCACCTTTTATATTGGTTTTCTATTGTTTATATTAATATCACTGCGCCCTACTTCTATTTAAAAAAAGTAACCATAAAACAGCGAAACACATCCTACATTGCTTTGAAGTTGAAGCGAGTGAATGGTGTTGGATGCCCTACTCTATGTTATGAGCTTCTTTACACTCTTCTGCACGAGATTCATAGATGCGCTATATATGGGAGTAGTAATTGATACTTACTGAAGGGACAAACTAGATAAAAATGTAAAGGCTTAAGGCTTAAAAAGGCTTACAAAAAAAAAATTTACTCTAAAAAAATGACTCCATTAAAACACTGACTGAAACCAAATTAAAAATTTGACCATTTATATGTTTTCAATTTTAACAATATTTTTATTGTTCCAAAAGTTATGAGTTTTGCGATAAAACCTTTTAAAAAGCCCACTGGACATCAAGGCGAATACCAAAATAACGTTCTGTATTTAAATGAACTTTACGCATTACAACAAGAAAAATACCATCTAGTTTGTGCATTAAAATAAAATTTCCCATTATCATATGCGATAATCTCCAAATCAATAGAAACATTTGAAACAATTTTATAGTTCAATGGTTGTTAAAGAAAATAAAAATTGTCTTGTCAACAAAAAAAATTGCTATAAAAGGATTTTGTTGGCACAACAAAAGAGATGAATTATCTTACGCTTTTCAAATTTAGCTAAAACAAGTAAGAATGTATGTGTAGTATCAAATGATGAGAAAAATTTCATTTTACCATTTCATGTTTTCATTGTTTTGTTTCCTTGTGCTTTTCTTTCATTGTATTGGAAAAACGAGAAATGACATTTTACCAATTAGCTTTTGCAAATGTTTTTTTTTTTTGTAAAAAAAAAAATTGCTAAAAGTGTTGTTAAGTTTTGTTTTCAATTTCCTTTTTTATTCTTTGTTTTTTTTCACAATTCTTTTGCAGGACATTGCACAGTGGGACATAATTAAAATATTTTGGCAATTACTCAGACATTTGTAAAGGGCTAGGCGTAAAGCTATATATACTCGTAAAGCTATATATACTCCCAACTATTGCTGAAAGTATTTCATGACGCGCAATTGGACCATTGCGGAAAATAAAGTTTTATTAGTTGAACTATTCAAATCAAATTTTCTGTGGATATATCTGTGTCAATAAGGAAAAAGTGCTTAAGTCTGATTTTTAAGTTTTGTAGGAGAGCAATTTTAAACTTTAAAATAATTTTTTTTTTTAAATAACTTATCTATAAAGTTTACCTATGGGAGTCAAACGTATGATTTTGAAAAATATCTTATATCTAATAAAAGTATGCAGGCGTTGCAATTAATAAGTTGTAAAAGGACTTTCTATGATTTTTAAAAATACTTTGTAGTTTCTTAAGGTTTTTTCCAAATACGATTCGGCATTGAAAAAAGATAAGCAGAAAGTTTTTTTGCTATAACTTCCTGAAAATAGTACAAAATAATTGAAACTTTGCACACGGGTACGGAGATTTCAAAGGTGCCAGTAACTTAATTTTTGCTTAAGTCGACTTAAGCACTTATTCCTTATTGCCACAGATATAATTAGCTCACGAAAATCAAATGGTAAAAATCTCCAAAATTAAGGTAAAGGAAATCCCACAATTCCCAAAAAAAAAATGCCAAAAATGCCAAAATTGTAATTTTGGAATTATTTAGTTTTTCCCCATAAAGTCCACATATACTTTCATTAGTTGGGAGAAAACATAGTTTTATTACGGCAGTATTCTTTTTCCGTACCCAGTTTTGGGATTTAAAAATATATAGACTGAAGTCAAAATTTCTATGTAAAATAGGTCAAATTGAACAACCTCCATTTTCTACAAATTTGATTCATTTTACAAGAAATTTGCTTTACGCAAACGTACGTACATATTGTTAGCTTACACAAAGATATATAATTTTTATATGTACACCTAATTCCTTATTTTTACACGGTAGATTGGTTCTAGAAAAATCCGTGTAAAAAAAGACATTGATCATATATAATAAATAGGTGATTGGTTCCATATCTCTAAAACCAATTAAAATTAGTGAAAAACGAGAATTTTTTTAAGAACAAGAAATCATATTTATTTTAATAAATCATATAGGTAATGTGTATTTACACCGTTTATTTGCAACTTTAGTGTATGATGAAGACTTAATAGATAGTTTCGTTCCAGATATCAACGATTGCCTAATTCATTTAAACCGAAAAATTTTCTAAGAAATGTTAAGCCTTCTCCATTTCGAAGGCGATCTAAAATTTCAATTTTGTTGTTGTTGCGTTTTATGATATAAAAATATTTGTATGATATAAAACTTAAATTTTACAAATAAAATCTAAGCCCAAATGATTTTGAATCGTGCTAAATGGAATAAAATCGTGTAAAAAAATATTTTTTTTATCTTCAAACCGTTTTAAATCAAAACTATTTAAAAAAAGACCATGTAAAAACAGAATTGCGTGTATATACCTTAAGAAAAAATTTTTCTATTATAAAAATAAGATTGATGGCCATTTGTAGGCTAAAATACACAAAAATATAATATTTTTTTAATTTTTAAATTGAAAATCGTCTAAGAAAGATATAATCTTGAAATTTATAGCGCAATATTTAAAATTACGCTCACTAAATATGGAAGAAAAAAATTTTTTAAAAATTTGCTAAAAAATTGTTTAAAATATTTTGAAAAAACTGGACTATTGTCGGTCATTTTAAAACAATTACAGAACTATACTTTTAAACCCGTGCATAACTTTTAAAACTCAAACAAAAATTGGAGAAATGTTAAGCTCTAAAATAATTTGGAGGGGTGAAGTAACTAACTTTGAGCCATCATGGCGCCACTCCTGGAAGGTGGATGGTTCTCACAGTTAAACTTAAGCTGACATATTCCCCTGCTATGCTCATACAGATTTGAATCAATCTGGGGAAGCCCTTTCCAAATGGCTGAGTTATTTCCGAAATATTTTGATTCTGCCCCACTGTGCATTGGTGAAGGTCCCGTAAAAAATAATTTTCGAAATTTGTCTTTTGCTAAAATTACGTAAAGTTTGATAAAAAAAAAAGCTGCTGATACTCCACACTGAATCAAAAATTTAACTAATTACTGAAAAATTGAGTGTATAATTGAAGGAAGGTAGATTACACACTGTGTAATTTTTTAAGTCACGGCAAAATAACCATATACGGACACCACTACGTCATGAACCTAAGATCTCAATAAAAAACTTTCCGCAAAAGTGAAAAATTTCCCGGCTACCTAAGCGCTACTTAAACGGTGCTGAGAATCATTCCTAGGAAGTTCATATGTTCTAGAAAGTTGTTTATTGAGATCTTAGGTTCATTTTTGTAGTTGATTGTTTTCTTGAATTTTGAACGGTTTGCTACCTATGGACCTGAACAGGGGAAAAAAGGTAAACAAATTGAATTCTTTAAAGTTTTTTGCGACCTTGAAGATAAAGTTTTTTTGATTTTATATGTTAGCAATTTTTGTTCTTTATGACAAGGGCTACAACTTTGACTCAGAGAGTATATCAAAATTTCAAACGGTTTGCAAAATATGAGCTTGAGGAAATGATCATTTTTTTGCAAAAATGACATCGAGGCCCCACATCTTTGAGGGCCCATAAAAAAAAACCTGGAGGACTTTTGGCAAAACTGGGAGACAGGGGTCTTTTTTTTGATCTTTTATCACGTAGTGGTGTCCGTATATGGTTATTTTTTTCCGTGTTGCACTGTGTTATTATACAGCTAACAAACATTTTAGTCAAATCTACATATGATTTTGGTAAAAAAAATATTTTTTTTAAATTTCTTATATTGAAGAAATTTCTTTAATATGACTACTTGCACACTTTAATATTGAAGATTACGATAAGCACGATAAGGATCGTCTGGTAAGCCAAAAAAGTTTAAAGATGAAGTGCTTTCTGAGTAAAAGAGTAAATTAAGAAATAATATCCAAAGCTATGAGACGTCGAAAGGCGAAATATTACTTCAGCACCACAACATAAAAAGAAGTGGCATCTACAAAGTGCCAAAATCGTATATGAAGCGTGGATACTCGGTACTCAAGTTAAATTTCTGATAATAATTTTTTGAGTATTCAACACACAAAAGTAGTTAATCGACACTTTTAGGTTAGCTGTTTTAGAAATAAATTTAATTGAATATCGGACGGCTATGGCGATAAATTTCAGTTGCTGCTATGTAAACGAATGTATTTAGTACAATTACGAGTAATTTAAACTAGTAGAAACTGCCAGCCCTAATGGAAACCAAAGCCGAATATCAATGGCATCAAGGTAATGATTAGTATTTGGTGAAATCAGAAGCTGAGCTGTTAAAACCGGCTAATAAGATTTCGGTGGGTCAATGTATCAAGCACAAATGAAAGATATACCACCAGAATATGACCGAAACCATAATTTTTCATCATGAAAATGCTCAAATTCCTGTTGCGCGACCTGTTTATTATTGTTTTGTAGGGGGTTACTGAAGCAGACCACTAACTTCATGGGTCCCTTTTCGACTGCCTTCGTTCCTCAATGATTGCTGGTATCCGACTGGAAATTTACGAAGCGTGCTATCACTAGCTTCTCGACTGTAGTGCTTCAAGACTGGCAACTGATACAAGTCGACATTCTCCCTCATCACAGAATCTATGGTAATTTCTAACCTCTCCATTTAATATGTGTCTGCCAGCGATTTTTAACTTGGCCAGATAATACTTGAGAGTCCGTGACTTGTACTAACGCAGTTAACTACTTGTAGGCACACCCAGTTTATATCCAAGCTTCTACTTGGTCTTCCTGCCAACTTGAAGTGACAAATTCCAGAAATCGATACCACAATCCTAGACTGATAGACTAGCACACTAACTACGGGTCACTGATAAAACTATTTGGAAAATAGTAAAGGGATACTTTTTTCCCACCTTTTGACTATAACATTCTATGGTTCGATTCCTTAAATACTAGAATTGGTTTTGCGATGGCATAATAATTGTCAGAAGGTTGGGAAAATAGCGTAGGTTCTAATAGGCAAATTTTGAAGTAAATATATTGCCGGCGAATCATCAAAAAAACCAAAGAGGCGAAGATCCTTCAGGCGAATTTTTTCCGTCACTTTAGAGGACTATAAAAAGTATTTTATAGTGAATATTCTGCACATGCATTTTATCAAACAGAGGAAATTTACAGGGAATACAAATCGTGGGATTTGATTTCAATTTGACTTTTTACTCTACAGTTTTCTAATCATACCAATACTGACTATAAGACATTAACGATCTGTATCCTTTCAGGCTAAACTATGCATGGAAAATTTAATGTTCCGAATAATTACCAACCATCGAAACGATGAAGACAACTAGATGTGACACAGATCCGCACCGAATCTTTTCGAGCGGATTTTCAAATTAAATAATAAAGTCCTTGAAATCTTTTAACCCACTTTTTTTATTTAATTCTTACATCCACTCGTCCTCTTAGCAACTCATCTATTTAAAACCTCTTTTTTATTTCAGAGAGAATATCTGTTTTATCAAAACGTGTTATTGTCCCAATTGTAGCATTTAATGGTTTAAATGGCAACAAACATTAATTTGAAATGTTCTTTTGTAAAAAATATTTTAAAACCAGATTTTAAAATCTGTTTCGTTTGTTATTATCAAAGCTCGTGTCATTTTATTCTAAATTCATTTGAGTTCCGAAAAGCTTATTGTTCAAAATTACCACTGATAACACAGCAGAGAACAAAAGTGGGTATAAATAGTTCTAAAATCAAGCAACAGAGTATCATTAATATTTTTGACTTCGAAACGCATATTAAAAAAATGAAATTGTTAATTATTTCCGCATTAATACTTGTCATCCTTGTTACCTACTCTCTAGGCCAAACACAAAGATGTCATGGACGACAATGTAAGTGTTGGCTTTTTTTTTCTTAATTTATATTTTCGGTAGAAGAATAAATTTAATTTTCTTTTCAGGGAGTGGTTCTTGTTGGGCTCAACGTAATCAAGGGCATGGTGGGGGCGGATGCAGAGGTTATAATGCATATTATTTTGATCGCGGTGCTCGCCAGTGTCGTCCTATGTACTATCATGGCTGTGGCGGAAACAATAATCGTTGGTGCAATCGAAATAATTGTCGTCGGGGTTGTGGTGGTCGTTAAATCTTTTCAGATGCTTATCTGAATTCGGATCTAGAGAAATGATTTACATTACAATTTTGCTGTGTTCTTTGAAATAGATAAAAACTTCTTAATCAAAAATCATTGTTTTAATTTAAGTAAATTTGATAGTGTAAGACAATCCATGAGTGGAAACGTGGTATAGTTACTACGGGAAAAGTGCCTGAGTTGTGCTACGAACTAGTATCACATCAAGCAGAGACTCGCTGCTGGAAACTCGGGTGCATGCAAAAAAGGTTCTCATTATACTTGACCACCTATTCCCTAATCTAGTGCTGGAATGTGTTTTAAAAGCTAACAGGTCTCCCTCGGTTAACGCTGATGTGAGTTAATGGACACATAGGTCCAGCTGGAAAGGAAGCAGCAGACAAAGGGGATCTCCTGTGAAATTCTGTGATAAAGAACCCAAAGTAGCACTGGGAAAGGCGAGCGAAGATCCTACAATGGCTGAACTCACTAAATCTGAAAAGTTTGAGGGAGGCAACTACATATCGACAGGCTGGAATGAAGCTCAAAGAGCCAATTGGCAGGAAAGCCATTAAGATGCTCAGATATAGTAGATAAGTACGTTAGTGACAGGTCATGGAAACAACAAGTATCATCTAGCCAAGCTGGACATCAAAGAAAATGATAATTGCAGACTATCCCAGGAATAGGCTAAGACGGTAGCGCATATTGTGTGTCAATGTCCAGCACTGGCTAGCATTATACTTAGAATCACGGGCAGAAACTGGTTAAATGTGAACGCCATAAGGGAACTAAGTCTTGGACAAATGCTAGCAATAACTAGAATCTCCTTGATGAGGAAGAAGGCGAACAGTTACCAGTTAAAATCAGTAAAGTCAATAGTAATGGATAATTCAATGAAAGTAAGTTTGCCGCAAATAATATTCTCCAGATTTAGCCACTTGCTATATCCTGTTTCTAAATTTGAAAAAATTTTTGAATTGTAAGAGATTAGGTCACGCTAAAAAATCGTTATTGCAATAAATGTCATTTTGGAGGACTTTGAGAAATCCTATTATTTTCAGGGAATAAACGAGAAGAAAGACGCTGGTTATATGTCGAGTTTAAAGCAGATTATGTTGAAAAATATTTGTTTTTTTATAAAAAACATATCATTTCTTTAAAAAGTCTCGGAATCATCAAACTGACCTCGTAAGAATTCACATCAGGAGTCTTTAAAAATTATACCTAACTAGTGTATTTTACCCCGCGTTGCCTGGGCCCACCCTTAGAGTCCTTCTAATTGCTTGCAAAATGATAAACCTTTTTCGGTTTTGTCCACCCTGTAGTTTCACTCCCAACTGAGGAGAAACAATTATAGTTTCGCGACAAAGCATTTGCATACATCTCAACAACAGCATCACATACCTGGTTCAACCAATCGAGGTGATTAAGGAAACGCAAAGAAAAAAGTAACACATACACACATAATTCAATGCAGGTGTATAGCAAATGAAAAATAGAATGGTCAGCGCACAAATAAAATGACGATCAAACCAACGACTGATAAGATTCAGCTTAACATTCAAATTGAGAAGACCGAATGTCATTATACACATAAGACCTTGCGGTACATGGTTTGGTAAATTTCAAGTGAAAACAAAAAGTCATAATATGGAAAATTGAGGGTATTTTGTTGATATTTGTATGGGAATATATAGGAAAATGTAAATGCCATATCTCCGGAAAAAATTGGCCGATTTCGTGCAAACTTCACACAAACCATCTACAGGCCATCCTTAACATATCCTGATGAATTTTGGTTAGGCGTAATAGAAAAAAAAATAATTATATTTTCTCTACATAGAAAAAAATATTTTCACCAATTAAAGGTTTTAATTGGTTTTAGATAAAAATTTAATAAAATAATTATTTGATTGAAATATTTGTTTAATTAGGATTTTTCCTGTTTTAAACGAATATTTATATTTTTATCAATTAAAAAATTAAATGAACTTTAATTTGAGATTCATTAAAACCACGTGAAAGAGGAGGTTGACATTAAAGTCGCAGAGACTGTATGACCATAAATTTGACTGCTGACACCCCATTTGTGAGATCTTACTTAATTGAGTAGGAATAAGGAATGAAGATAAGATAATGAAAGAGGAGTCGGAGATGATATTAGTTCACAAAAGAGATAGTAGTTTGGAAGAATTTGGTTTGTAACAGGGTTCGGAGGGCAATGCTGATTAGCCAAAAAGTTTACTATTTTTTATTTGTATTTTTTTTTTTGGTTTTTTTTTTTTTGATTTGGTTTTGATCGTGTACGTGTTTTTCAGAATTTTGTAATTTTTTTATGTGCGGCATACCCAGTGAGAAGGGTTGGAGCTCTCTGGCATTTTTTTTAAAGCTCAGAAGCTAGTCGGGAACTTCACTGGTCGCTGCGGTCGTAACATAAATGGCTTCTGAAGCTGAGGCAATACTCACAATATATTCCAGAGAGGCATAGTGGTTTTAAAATCAAATTTTTGAGTACAATTTTTAACTTAAGCTTAGGGTCTCTGCTTGTTAGCCAGTTTATTTGTAGTGCTTTAAATTTTGCGTTTTTATTGCAGAGCCTACAGTATTTACTGGCCAATTTTTGTTATGTTTATCGTAACCCAACTTATGTTTTAATGGAAAGAAAAAGTGATCACGACCACTTTTTACGAAGCTAGAGAAGATAGTAGAAGTAGCTAGGTAGATCTTTGAAATTTCGCACCAGTAACCCCCTTATTAATATACATAGTTTGGCTAAACATAAGCTGGCATAGAATAGTGGGCGTGGTAGCTCGCATACAAATAGAGCAATTATTATCTTTTTTTTACCTGGAGATCTGCAATATATAGTCATAATTCTTTGTAGAAGTCACCCCTATAAAAAAATGCACAGTCTAAGAAAACACACACTAGATTGGGACAGTAGGCGTGGTACCTTCCAAGCAATCTGAAAAGTTAATAATAACTTTTCACATTGTATGGAAGGTACCACGTGATCTACAATAGGTAGAGTCTTGAAACTTTGCACAAGTAACTCGCATACTAACACAGTGCAACACGAGAAAAAATAACCATATACGGACACCACTACGTGATAAAAGACTAAAAAAAAGGCCACTGTATCCCAGTTTTGCCCAAAGTCCTCCAGGTTTTTTTGTATGGGCCCATAAAGATGTGGGGCCTCGATGTCATTTTTGCAAAAAATGATCATTTCCTCAAGCTCATATTTTGCAAACCGTTTGAAATTTTGATATACTCTCTGAGGCAAAGTTGTAGCTCTTGTCATAAGGAGGATTGTGAACATATAAAAACAAAAAAATTTCATCTTCAAGGTCAAAATCGCAATAAACTAAAAAATTCAATTTTTTACCTTTTTTCCCCTGTTCAGGTCCATAGGTAGCAAACCGTTCAAAATTCAAGGAAACAATCAACTACAAAAATGAACCTAAGATCTCAATAAACAACTTTCTGGAACATATGAACTTCCTAGGAATGATTCTTAACACCGTTTAGGTAGCGCTTAGGTAGCCGCAAAAGTGAAAAATTTCCCGAAAATTTTTTAGCTACCTAAGCGCTTCCTTATGACAAGAGGTACAACTTTGCCTCAGAGAGTATATCAAACCAAACCAAACGGTTTGCAAAATATGAGCTTGACTAAATGATAATTTTTTTGCAAAAATGACATCGAGGCCCCACATCTTTGAGAGCCCATAAAAAAAACCTGGAGGACTTTGGGCAAAACTGGGAGACAGGGGTCTTTTTTTGGTATTTTATGACGTAGTGGTGTCCGTATATGGTTATTTTGCCATGACTTAAAAAATTACACAGTGTGTAATGTGCATTATCTAGCAAATTACAGACTGATATACGATAGTGGGAGTGGTACCTCCCATATCGTGTTAAAAAGCACAGTCAATCAAAAAAACATATTGGATGGGAACAGTAAGTGTCGTACCTTGCATATAAACTAAAACATTTTGGACGTGAGAATATCGTTCTTTTTCTTCCAAGTGTTTATTGTATTTTTTGCGGATGGGTGTAGCGAAGTCCACCAGGGATATCTATTTGGTAGTTCATCTCAGGTATCGTTTGGAGCAACAGAAAATTTGAAATTTTGTTTTGTCCCCTACTAAAATTTAAGCCTGGCAAGACAACCTCCCTTTCGTCGGCTTGCGTCACATACATATGTATACTGTGTAAATATTACGTTTCTATCTAAAATGGTTCAAAATATAAGGCCATATGCATTAAACTATACCGTCTAAGGGGTCACCCTTTAATTCTTAAGTTTAGTTTTATATTACTTTTTGTTATTGGAAGCTATAGTGATACACATTTAGTGAAAATTTGAACTTGAATTATTATGGATTATTAACACGACTAGGAGGGCATAATTCTCTAAGTAATGTGAATGCTATGTGAGCATAATTTTGTTTATTAACTTTTAATTCTAATTTATTAGACAGTCTAAACTAGGTGTACTAGGATTATATCAAACCATATTTCATTTAAATCCATGCAGACGTTTTGACTTTGTTCACAATTAAGTGAAGACACCTGATATTGACAAAATTAAAATTGTTTTATTAAACAACCTCAACCATAAAATTATCTTTATTCGATTTAACAAGAAACTTTAAAAACAATACACTTCCTTATTTGCAGAAAAAGATGTTTTTTTAACATTTGTATGTACCTTTTGTTATTTTTAATATTTATTTAATTTATTTTATAACAAATAAAAAATATTAAAAAGAGTATTGTTCAAAATAACTACTCGTAATTCAGTATCAGATAAAGTTGGGTATAAAAGGTTTCCAAATCAAGTAAAAATACATCATTACAATTCTTGCAATTCGAACTACATACTCGTACGTAGTAAAAGAAAATGAAGTTCTTACTTGTTTCTGCTTTATTAGTTGTAATCCTTTTGAGCTGCTCTACAGCCCAATGGCAAAGATGCCATGGACAAATTTGTAAGTTTTATAATTTAAATTTCCTATAGAGAAAAAAAATTTTTTACTTTCTTTCTAGGGAGGGGTTCGTGTTGGTCTCCAGGTCAGCAAGGTCATGGCGGTGGCGGCTGTAGAGGATATATGGCGTATTATTATGATCGCAATTTTCGTCAGTGTCGCCCCATGTACTATCGTGGCTGCGCTGGCAATCTTAATCGTTGGTGCTCCAGAAATGCTTGCCGGCAGAGCTGTGGTGGTCCATAAGCATTAAGAACATATATGTATATAATAAATCTGATCAAGATTATTTAGAAATAATAAAATTTAGTTTTTTAAGAATTTGAAAAAATTGGATTTCAAATAAACATTATTTTTTTAATAACATTTTTTTATCCATTTCAATTGAATATAGCTGAATAAAAAAAATTAAACATTCAATAATATTGAATTTGTTAGCAATTCCTGTAAGATTTGACTATCGATATAATAAAATTTTTTTTTAAACCCTTTGAAAGCCTCTAGTGTGGATAAAACCAATGCAAGATGGTAATGAAACTTTATTTATCCCAATTTAAAAATACTTCGATCAACCTACTTTTTGGTCCCTTTCTCTGTGCGCTCTCATATATGCTTTCTATTTATAAAAATTTTACAACGAATAGAGAATGAATGTCAATGAATAAAAATATATAAATATAACTAAAGCTCTGTACAGTCGGGTGTCAGATCGTACAATATTGTCAGAAAAATATACAGAAAACGTCTACGAAGCGTGTGAACTTACAATTGTTGTTTGGCAATATTGTCGGATAAAGCATTGTCAGACTTCAAACTAGTAATAATAATGCCAGATATGTGACAATCATGTGTGTCAGCACAATGTTAGGTCTATTGTAAGATCTGACAAACGTCTGTACAGAGCTTAAGCTATGTAGAATTTTATAGTCCTCTTATTAGAAAAAATTAACCAAATTATATAACACTAAAGACACCTGAAAAAACAACACACTTGTCTCACAACAAATAAATTGTATTTTTGTTATCATTAAATTAAACAATAATTCACTTCCTTGATTAAATAAAAAAAAGCTGTATGAGGCTATTGTTATTTTTAATAATTAATTTACTTATTTATAAAAAAGAAATAAAAATATTAAAATTCACTGCGTCAATTGTGAAAAAATATTCGAACTTGATAGACGATTCTATTACCAAAGGGTAGTAGATTTGAACTTACACTGTCAAGGCCATGTATTTTTGGAAAAATTTTTAATTGTTGCACTATGTTTCTTTGGAAGCTGGACTCAATAGGCGTCTAAAAATCCAGTCTTAGCTTTCTTCAGAGATTGAGGTAGTAAAATTTATATCTTGTTTCATTGTTATACTAGTAATTTGAGAGACAAAAATGATCTCAGGCAAAGATCTTTATTATCAATTGTAAGCGTTATTATTATTAATATTATTAATGTAGGGGAAATATCGAAGCAGACCACTTCCATAATGGGTCTTTTTACGACCCCCGTTCATCCTCAATAATTATAGATAAGCGACTTTTAATTTACAGCAACCTTACATTCATTGAGTCACGTGCTAGAGCCAGCCATTACTTTTGACTTTAATGATTTCAGACTGTCGACTGGTAACTGTCGGCCTACTTTCTCATCAGGCAGTCTCTTGTAATTGCTAGCATTAGCCCAAGGCTTAGTTCCCCCCCAAGGCATCTACATTTAAAAAGTTGCCGTGGTCCTAAGTATAATGCTAGCCAGTGCTGGACATTCACACGCAATGTGTGCTACTGTCTCAGCCTCTTCCAGGCATAGTCTGCAAGTATCATCTATTTCGATTTCCATATTGGCTAGAAGATACTTAAAGTTTCCATGACCTGTCACCAACGCAGTTATCCCTGCAACTCTTTGAGCATCATTCGAGCCTGTCTACATGTAGCTGCTTCACATTTTAAATAACGAACAATTAAAATAATAAAAGATTACAATAATGCAAGAAGTATATGAAACCAAAATTAGAATCCCAAAAAAAAACACCAAAATATTGAAAGTATCCTCAAGGTATTCCCCAATCCACAAACCAAATTTTTAAACCCCATTTGCAAACAAAAATCCCAGATTGGGGATAAATGCCCTAATTTTACAACACTGATCAAGAGGCTCCGATCACATAGATTTATTTGTTTTTTTTTAAGTTTTTTATTTTTATAAAAGTAGCTGACATCTGCAAAAAATTAAATATGTAAATGATTACACGACGACGCACCTGCCAATCTAGCCGGACATTAATTTTTTTTTAGCTTATATTGGCTCTAAAAATTTACTCCGTGCCCATAGATTACTGAAACTTGACAGAAAAATATATTATGGTCTTAGTCACATTAAAGCTATAAAATAAAAAAAAATCGGAGGAAGGAGAAAAAATTTCCCCTTAGAAAACCTAATCCTACCTCTGAAAAATTATTTTTTTTTTTAAGTTTTCCCATACTTTTGTTTAGCAAACACAACTTTTGTAGTCAGCAAATATTCAAAAACCTAAACTTGGACCCAGAAGATTCTAAAATGCCATTTTTCGCCTCTCCTCTTGTTGTGGGCGGTGAAATAAAATATTATTTCCAAAAATAATGTAATTATTAAAAGAAATGTATTAAATATATACGCCTTAATATCATAAAAATAAAATTTTTTAATTTTTATATGTACAAAATCCACCACCAAAACGTCCACGTGAATTTTTCTTATTTTTTTTTTTTTTTTTTGCTATTTTCCAAAAAATATCCATTTCAAATTTTTATGTCGAAGGAAGAATAGTAATAAAAGTAATTTTTGTAATTTATTACTTTATAGTATTTAATTTATCTGAGAATAATTAATTTATTCATAATTAGGCTGTGTCCGCCACTTCGTCAGCGTCCTTATTTTGCTTTGAAAGTAATCAACTTTAAGACTTTTAATTTTATAGTACTTCAGATATGGTTTATGTAATTACTTTATATAAAGATACCCATCCCTGGGTAATAACTCAGTAACATAGGCTTTATCTAAAAATATAAAATTTTTATAAAAATATTAAATTTGTATGAAATTCCAAAATTATTGTGGAGTAGTGTTTTAAATTAGCCGCTGGCAAAAATAAAAGTTGCTGCTAAATTTGTAGTGCCATTGAATCGCTAAAATTGCGTACTTGCACTACTTGTTCTCCCTCTCTTTCTTAGTAATGAGATTTTTTTTCGGGAAAAATTGATCCTATATTTTAACCACGATACTAAGGTACCTCCCCATAAAATTTAATTATAATTCATCTAGTAGTTTTTATGTGATGCGAACGCAAACAGACAGTCTGGCAGAAAATCACAGTTTTATTATATGTATAAATAATAAAAAATTTCCACTAGTAGCAATAAATTTTATTTAAAATAATAACAATTAATTTATTTAAAACAACCTAGAAACCAAAAACATTTTATGACAAACAAAAAAAATTCTTACTCGTATCTACTTATGCAAGATGAGCAAAAACCGAAAAAAGGTAAAATTTGGAAAAAATTGCGAAAAAAAAAATGGCGCAAAAACCCTCAACGTTTTTTGCTACAGTATAGAAGCACAGATCGTAGATTTTATAGTGATATATAATATTTTTGTTATCGCGATGGCCCTCTTTCTCATAAACTTCTTCACTTTTTTTGTTGACAAAAAAGTAGACAAAAAAATCCTTTTTTAAATTCGGACGAAATTTTTTATCATTAAAATTTTAAATAAAATTTTCTTAAAAACTAATGTAAGTAGCTGCTAATATAGCCTTTCACAAAAAAAAATTAATACAATATATTTATTCGTTTAGCCACACAAAAATATATTGCAAACTTCTCAAAAGCATATGAAGTCAATAAAAACGTATGCGATTTACTCAAATTTCCTGATTTTAACATTTTAACGACAAATTTCAAGCAAAAGCCTTGAAAATTCACTATATAATGTAGAATTTTGTTGTCTGTGTTAGCTGCGTACTTAAATTTTTTACATTTCTCAAAATCAATTTTTGGCCTAATGTTCGGCTATATTGGCAAAATACCCCTCTGTGCGAAGATTGCATCCAAAAAAAAAAAAAATTATAAACATGTCGCTTAAAAATTTAAAATGCCTTAAATAAACAATACAACTCAAAATATTATACATAAATATGTATTCACTATCGATTTTCTGTATTCAAATATTTTGTTTTATTTATTTTTTTATTTACTATTTTTTGCACAAACAGCAAACTTTTCCAAAAAAAAAAATAAGTAACAAAAATTTCAGCAAGAATTGCTTGGTTTACAAAAGCATATTAAATTCAGTTTGTATGTGTACAAAAACGTCTTAGTATTAGTGTAATTATTTTTAAAGCTTTAACATCAACATAAATTCATACTATATACAGTTATAGTCGCTTACAAACACACTGTTTCATTTTTAATAAAATACACACACCCATACACCTAAAGCTACAGCCTCAAGGAATTCTTAAATTTCACATTAAATAAAAATGAACAAATTTGTTTACTTTGATTCATTTTCTTTTTTTTTACACAAGTCCTTACACATTTCACGATTACACATTCTCACATTCACAAATAAGCAATTATATTTGCTCTGAAATACATCTAATTCACTTAGAAGAAAAATACGAACAAACCCACACATTTCCTTTTCTTGTTTTTTATTTATTTTTATTTTCTTTGTTTTCCTATATCCACTCGTTCACATACAGTGGGTAACGATTTCTTTTTATGGAATGAATGGTAGTTTTAAATAACTATATTCTGTAACTTAAAAATTTATTTTATTATAAACTAAAATTATAATTAAAATTATTTTCTAATAATAAAAGAAATTGTTTTTAATGACTACAACTACGGCATAGAGTTTTCAAAAAAAAAGGTTCCCTTTAAATTGTCACGCACTGTATAAACTGACTCTTAGATATTTTCGTACACATTTATACATGTAACGGGAAACATTATTTTAAGAGAGCATAAGTGCCAGATGCAGATGCAGATGAAGCCAAATTTTGCGGAAAAATTATTTTTCAAAAATCGTACGTTTAAAGTTATTTTTATATTACGATCCCCAGATGCGCCGATCCATCGAGATGTAAACACCACTCATCAGAAAAGATACTTTTTCGGCAAACTTCAATGTTCGATTGGAACTTCCATAAGGCCCAAACTGAGAAGCTGTGGATGGCTGTGTGCCTTCAAGAGCAAAATCAATTCAATCCGAGGTCTTTGTACAAATTATTCAGCACGATGGTGGTTTGTAAAAAAACGAGTTTTTGAGGTCGATGACGATGTGCTTAGATTAAGTTGTTCACTTGAAAGACCTATCGATGCGATTAGGTATAGAATAAAACTGAAGAAACCCCCACGAAAAGAGTCTAATGGGGAACAATTAAATGATCTCTGTGGCTAGTTCATAACACCGTCACCTTATGTGGCCATGTACTCGAAACTCTTGAGCAGAATATTCAATGTAACATAGGCTATGAATCACGTCGACTTGATCATGCCGTTTATATATATTTCATCCTATTCAGGCCTAAAGAAGTTGGTAATCAATCACTCGCCGTTTACTGTGATGGTGGCCAGCTCAAAATTTTTCTCAAAAAATATATGAACCGAAGACGCCAGCAGCCCAAAATTCACATCAAACAGTAACTTGTACGGGACTTATTGGACCCCCTTGGATCTAATCGACGCAAATTCGACCATTTTTTTTTTTGAGGACGTATGCATTCATCAATAAATGGGTTCCATCGCTAGAAATGGCTTTACGTTGAAAATTGGGGTAAATTTTATCATTTGCACGATTTGTGTTTTTTTGACCGATATATCCCTCCCTGGTGACTTTGACAAACAAACTGAATAAATGACAACCAATACGATAAATGTGACCATAACAATATTAAATAAATTTGAAAAGAACCCACTAGAAAAACATTTACAAATATATGTACATAAGAGTATATATAATTGTTGACTGATATCAACAAGATGCTATAATAAACTGAATATTGGCCAAGTATTTTGCAAATTCTATATAAAATTCTCATGAATCATTCTAGTAAATCGTTATCGTATCAATACACAGAAAAACTTTTTCTTCCACCAATTAAAGGTTTTATTAGTTTTAAATCAAACTTCAATTAATTTTATAATTGTTTCAAAATAAACAAAAAATTAAATCAATTAATTATTTAATTAAATTTTAATCTAAAAACAATTAAAACCTTTAAGTGGTGAAAATATTTTTTTCTGTGTAATATATATGCACATGTACAATTACATAAATTACATTTTCGCTAATGGTGATTAAAATCACCACAATATTTTTCATTAAATTTTGCATAATAGATAGGGTTTGGGATTTCCCGGACGGGAAAAAAATATTCGCATTCCCGGGATTCCCGGGAAAAACAGCTCCTAAAGAAAATAACTTTATTTGCCGAAACAGTATTTAAAAATCCATAGTTTTATTAGTATTAGCAGTTTATAAACCCAGCCAGCAAAATATTCTGACATTGTCTGAATCAGACAATTTTGACAATTTTCTGACTTTATTTCCAGATATCTCGTATGGATTTTTGTCAGGCGTATCTGGGAAATTTGATTTACGACATGTCTGATCGCTATCTGATCGAAATCGTATAAGTATGCCGGAATGATTTTATTTGTTCTAAATAATGACATGTCTAATAGATATCCGAGTGATTTCGTACAGATAAAAATTAATTGTTTGGGTTTTTTATGAAAATATTGTGTCACATTTACAAAAAAAAAACTGGTTGCGCTTTAAAGACTATGAAGAATACTCGCTGTGGTGTTAAAGGCAGAAAGCTTTTGTTTTCTTTGAAACCTTCTTCCAAGCTTTCCACGGTAGAGTATATGTAATCCAAAATTTGACCGGAAATTATAGAAACATGTAAGAAAGCCTCATTCTGGTAAGTTTTAGATTCTATATATTTGAGTTTTAATTACTTTATATATTGCATTTTGGATAACGAGACATAATAAATAACTGCAGGAAAACGCCCTACCTCAATTGTACAGGGTGGCCCAAAAAAGACTGAAGGATAAAAAATAGTTATATCTTTTTTGTGTTTAATAATTTTTTTTTTCTTTTGCAGGTTATTTACTGGTTTTTGGCGATAAATCATGGCTACATATGATGTGCAGAAACGCGTCAAAATCATTGAATTTTTTTAATCTTCTGGAAGGTCAATTATTACAACTCAACGAAACTATCGTCGTCATTTTAATGTCCGAACAGCACCCAGTGACAACATGATTAGGAACTTAGTCTCCCGTTTTGAGGAACTTGGAAGAGTGTTAGATCTTTCAAGAAGAGGAAGAGGTCGATCTGTGCGCAATGAAGCAGTTGTGGAGGCTGTACGGCAGAGTGGAAACGAAGATCCATCTGTCTCTACTCGTCGTCGTTCTGCTCAATTGGGAATCTCCAGAACATCCCTGCAAAGAATTTTGAGAGGGGATCTTAAAATGTTTCCGTATAAAATTCAAATGGTACAGCAACTGCTTCCCCAAGATCATCAGGCACGCCTGCAATATGCTATTCGTTTTAGTTAAATAGCCAAAGAAAATGATAACTTTTTAAACAATCTTATAATGAGCGATGAAGCTCATTTCCACTTAAATGGCTATGTTAACAAACAAAATTGTAGATTTTGGGGCACTCACAATCCTAGGGCATTACATCAGCGTGAATTACACCCCGCCAGATGTACTGTTTGGTGCGGTGTTATGGCTGATAAAATTATCGGTCCATATTTTTTCGAAGATGTGGATGGTCAACCAGAAACGGTTAACGGGGCTCTGTATAGGACTATGATAGAAAATTTTTTGCGTCCACATGTTGAGAATATTCAAAACATATGGTTGCAGCAAGATGGAGCAACTGCGCATACAGCTAGAGCGACAATGGAACTTCTTCATAACATTTTTGGTGAACGTATAATTTCCAGAAATTGTGATTTTGCTTGGCCTCCACGTTCACCAGATTTGACTGCTCCAGATTTTTTTTTGTGGGTCTATTTGAAAGGAGTTGTGTATATCAATAAACCCCAAACAATTCATGAGCTTAAGCAGAACAATCAAGCAGAAATAAGGAACTTGGAACCAGAAACTCTACGGAAAGTAATGGAAAATGCGGTTAAAAGAGCCAATTTTTGTTTGCAAGAAAATGGACACCATTTGAGAGATGTTATATTTCACACTTAGATGTAAAAAATTTCCATGAATTAAATATTTAAAAACATAAAAAAAAATTAATAAAAAAATAAAAATTTAGAGTTTCCCACGACATGTCTGACAAATTTCGTGTAAACCACTTTATATATTTTTGGGTCAGAAGTCTGACAGAAATCGTATACGATTCTGAATTTTTTGTAGACGTTTCTATCAGATATCTTATGGATGTCCGACAATTTTGGTGGCTGGAAAGATATAACAAATATTTATAAATACTGAAAAATTATATCAATAATTATTTTGTTACAAAATATAATTTTCGAACTGTTAGTTCGTTTCTGAAAGAGTCGAATTAATAGTCAAAAGCTGCTCGTAGAGGGTCTGAATAATAATATCTGCTATTAATAAATTTGTGCCCCTACTGCAACTTTAATAGGATTTAAAACGGCCACTAAATTTTCTAAAATCTGAACATATTCTTGAACCCTCAACTCTGCGCAATTAAAGTCGATCAGACTTTTTTAAATTGCGTTGTTCGATTTAAGAAACGATTGAATGATTTCAATATCTTGTTTTTACATCATGAATTAAACGCAACCATATTTTTGTTTCATATATTTCTCGAGACAGGCTGTGTTTAGAGGATTTTTTTCAAATAGTTTTACAATTTGTCTTGCAAAAGAAATGCTTATTTAAAAATAAGAACCACTGAATTTTCTTTAAGTGCTCATTATTTTAAATTTCCCATTTCCCGGGAAATTAGCAAAAAATTTTATAGCTTATCCCGGGAATTACCGGGCGGGAATTCTCTTTACCCAAACCCTAATAATAGATGAAAATTTGTTTAGTATAAGAATAAAACATAAACATTTATATTTGCAAAAAAAGACTTATTTGCTTATTTTAGAGCTTATTTTAGAGCTTTATAGCAAAATATTCTGATGACCTTTATTAAGTTATTTTTAAAAATCGCGAAACGATAAAAACAAAATAGTTCCTATAATACAAAGATACAAACGCAGTAAAATTAATTAAAAAGATAGATTTGATAAAATTTACTTTGTTTGCCTGTTATGAATATTAAAATTCCTGGTGATTAATATCACCGGTTGGGTTAAGTTGGTTGAAGAACAATTGCTATTGTTATTATGATGCTTTAACTTAATGAAATTGTTGTAGTTAGCAATAGTTAAATCTGGCAACTGTGTGAAAGAGCAAGAGGAGCAAAAAAAATTAATAAATAAATTGTTAATTTTCCACAAAAACACCATGAACCCGGTTGAAAATGAAAACAGAAATGAACAAATTTCTCCCACCACTTGTATACAATATTTCACAGTGGGAGTGTAGAAATAAAATAAAAAGAAAGTTAAATTTGTTTTAATTGTTGTACCAACAATTTGAATGTTTTTGTTCTTTTGGTTGTTTGCCCTTCCCTTTTTTGACTTAAATGAGCAGTAAAAATATTTGAATTTCATAAGTATAGACTTAAACAAAAAAAAAAAAAAAAAAAAAAATGAACAAATTAAGCAACTTATACCGATTTATTTAATTTAACGTATAGGTTGAGATTTCTGGAATTGAAATGTGTGATTTGTTGTAAAATAAAAAGTCCTTATGGAATGATTGTTTTTGGTATGATGATACATTTCAGAATGATTTTTTTTTTAATAAATTAAATATAAAGTCTTTGTGGAAACTTCAATCTCTAAGCGAAAATACGATATTTTAGTGAAATTAAAATTAAATTTATGATTTTTAACCGACCTGAAAAAAAAGAAGAAGTTTATCAATTGATCTCTGTGTTTTTTATACCCTTCACCACAGGTGGAAAAGTGTATATACAGATGTATGTATAAGTTTTTCATTCCGTGTGTAATTTCTACAATATTCGTTTTCGACCCCATATACATATATTCTGAATTCTTATACATATGTCCGTCTGTCCGTGTTCGGGTAGCAATATCATTTGCCAAGGCACGAGACGAGATATAGAGGATGTAAGCCCACTTATCTGCCAGGCATAGTTTCGAAAATTTTGGGATTGCAATTCAGCAACATCAGATCATTATTTTGTAGGCTGCAGGCAAGAAAAATACGCCCACTTTTTTCACGTTTTTTTTTTTCATTTTTTCGGTTTTAATAATTTTCTTTTCCTTTTTTTTTTTTTAATAAATATTAGACCGCAATAAGTAGATTGCAAGGAATGCGTGATCTCGGGAGCTCAATAACCCCCTGCGAGGACAGATTTTGTATTTAGTTTTCGGTTGGTAAGGTTTTCTTTGCTTTAATTTGTATTAAAGGCCTTTATAGAAAGAATTTGTATTAAAGGCCTTTATAGAAAGTAATACATATAGGGGTATGTAATAGACCTACAGGGTGCCCACTGGTATCAATCAGTCACCAGGCTCATTAGGGGGGTTAATATGAAGAAATTTTTTTTAAGGATTTTTTCGCATTAGTTTGACCATTCCAACGCAATATAGATTGCAAGAAGTTCCCAAATTTTACAAATAGACCCATTAGGAGGGTCAATATGAGGAAATTTTGTTAAGGATTTTTTTTTTTTTTGATTTAGTCTGAACATTCTAACGCAATATAGAGGTACAAAAAATTTCCAAACAAATTTAAAAAAAAATCAAAGAATAAATTCAAAAAAATATAAAAAAGAAAAAATTCTACAAAAAATTTTACTAAAAATTTACTAAAAATTTTCCAAAAAATTATTAAAAAAATTAAAAAAAAAAATTTTGTAAAAAATTTAAAAAAATTTTACTAAAAATTTTCAACGAAAAGTTTTGCAAAAAAATTAATTGCATTACTATGGTGAACGGTATATAAGAGTCGGTATGGCTGAATATCGCACTATTACATGTTTTTTACTTATTTTCAACGTTACTAAGTATAAATAATAAGCAGGAGCTTAACTACAAATATAAATTTTTATCTTAATTTAAGAATTCTGTACTTTTCCTTCTGCCTTTAAGTCTCTTTACTTTTAAATATTCATCTTATTTCCAAATCTCATTTATCCATATGCAAACTTTACCTCCAGTTTGCCTTATCCTTGAAAAATCCTTTTACACTCTTTTTTATTTGTTTGTTTTTTTTTTTATTTTTGCCTTTCGTTCGTTGACTAACATTAAGTTGGCCAAGGCTTGTCATATCAAATGGCCTAAAGCACATTGAAGCAAAATTTAATGAGCAAAATACAAACAACCGAAAAAAAACGTTTGCCACAAAAGCATATTTAAAGGTTTATTTTACAGATGGGAAATAAATAAAAATATTTATCCGACAAATCGCTTAATGCTCAAAACTTAAATTGTTGCTCGAATAATTTTCGAATAAGGTTGAAATTAAAAGCAAAAAATATGAAAATTTGCAAACTCTCAAATAGCTTTACAAACTTTCATATGGACTCAGATATTTGAAAGATATCATCAATACATATAATAAAAGTGTAATAGGACCATTTCTGTACATGAATATTTTTTTAAAATTTTTTTTTTTTTGGGAAATTTTAGAAACTATTTACAGAACTGTACAATAATTTTAAAATTTTATATAAGGACTATGTTCCTAAGTAAGTACCCAGGGATGGATACCTGTATATAAAGTAAATATATAAATCATTTCTAAAGCATTATAAAAGGAAAATCAAAATTTAACAAAATATTACCAGATCGCTAGCTAAGTGGCGGGCACTGCTAGTTTGAAATATTTTTATACCTCTTTGTCGTGACGATAGGCTCCTATCACTTAATTTCTCGGGCGGACTCTTAACACCAATTTAAATACGTTCTTACAGAATATAGAGTTCTGACGATGGACTTATTTTCTATTTAAAGCGGAATGGACTCGCAAGGGTCAGAGGTGTAGCCCTGAGGTAATTTCAGTGTAAATATTCATAAAAACTCTGCAAGTTGAAGGAGCATAAACGTCCTTTATTCTTTTTTACTTCAAATTAATCTATCAAGTTTAAGCAAGTGTCCCTTGTTGATCGCAAATTCTGAGATGGATTTAAGACAACCGAACCTCAAGGGGTGAAATGATTAATATCTCTCACCTAAGCTGCAGCGAATTGAGCCAGGTAACTTTTTTAGATGTTTAGATGTGAATACCCTAGCTTATCGGTCAAGTTCGGGAAAGGGAATTTTATTCACTTTCTGTACACTGGGTAATAAACCCTAGGAGCTAGCAATTATTAGTTAGGCAAGATTAAATGGTCTTACATAAGCTTAAATAATGCTCTGGTCTCTATTAGGGGGTACCCTAAGCTAATAACAGTGCAGATGATAGTTCACTGTGTTAACAACTTTAAATATAAGTTGACATAAATGACACCGAGGTAAATAATGAGTTTCGGAAGTGTCTGGTAAAGGACAGCCTACGCTTTCAAATAATCTTCAGCACTAGCTAGTATTTAGACTGAGGACAACAGGCAAACACATTGTGGATAGAGATACTATAGTGACGTTTACCAATAGGATACGTTTATACGGACGAAGGAATTCGATAACTACCCTTTCTGAAATTACAAAAGCCGCAAGAAAAATTATTAATTGCACTATACTGAGTGATAAAAAAATTTGATCATTACGAACTGGATTAATTATTACGATCATTTCATTTTTATGCACGAAACTAAAATTATTTTAAGGAAATTCTATATATAGTAACTCCCATCGTTGAACACCTCATTGTGTTAATATCAATTTTCCAGTAAGCTCATTTTTACAACTATGCCACGTAAAGCCATTACCAGGAAGCCTCACTAACAAGGGTAAATATTAAGGCGAAAATTTAAATTTTTTTTTGTAATTCTAACTGTCAAAATTCATATAAGAAAAATTATTTTTGATAATTTTTGCCTTAATTTTTCTCCTCCTTAGTGAGGCTACCTGATTAATATGCTTTAGTCACTACACTTTATTTTTTAATATAATGTGTCACTCTGTAAATAAACAGTTTTTTTAACTTTTTCTAAAAGTTTTACTTCATTATTATATTTTGAAGAAGGATCAATCTCTTGTAATTGGTTTAGATAATCTATATCATGCAACCAATTTTTATATGCATGATGAGAAGCGTTCACCTGAAAAATTTTAAGGATAAAAATGTCATCCTTTGTCTAATCAAGACTCGCGTCAATCGCAAGAAGTGCTTCCAGAACCATTAAACCAGAACCAGACGTTTACATGGTCTTGGATTCATCCAAAAGCAAGAATATTTGATGCGCAATGAACCCAATAAAAATACGATTTTGCAACCCTAAATGGTGCTTCAGTGCTTCAAATATAAATTAACTCTGCATTGACTTGTTGGAGCATTAAAAAAATCTAATATGACAATCTGAAAGGAAAAATTCGAATATAAATCGAGGTTTAGTAGGTTTTATGATTTATATCTGGTGATACCAAAAGGTTATCATCTTTTGATTATCACTGGAGTCCTTTAAACTCAAACACAATTGTTTCGTTTAAACAGAGCATTGAACGAAAAACGACCAGACAATAATCTATAATTCTCCCCCACAGCATTTCACTTGACCAGCTTTCGTGACTGGCTAAAACTATTTGAAAGATAGCAGGTGATAAGTTTTTTTTTGGCCAGCGTATACCCTTTATATTGCTATAGTGGCTATAACTATTTGTTTCGTTCGATGCAGAATATTCAAGCTGAAATATGCAGAGCAAAAAAATGTTAGCACCAATTAAAGGTATTAATTGGTATTATATAAAAATTTGATTAACACATTAATTGACTCAATTATATTAAATTATATACTAGCATATACACCCCAGCAAAAAAAATAACGAATGTGTTCAAAAGGAAATGGTGATTTCATGATTTCCTTATCACTTATTTGGTCGAATACATTTTCAATGTATTAAATTTTTCTAGTAAATCATGTGTTCATACATATTTTTTAATTGACATATAAGCATTTATAAACTAAGAACTCATCCGAATCATCGAAACTTCATTAGTCCGAAGCACTCATTTAAATGACAGTCAGTTTATTTAAATGTGAACACATGAACTCCAATGACACGCTTATGTTAAAATCATGCGTTTTTCACCTAAATTGGAACCAGTGCAAGAGTAGTAAAACTCATGAATATCATAGTGTTTTGTCATGTCTTTTTTTGCTGGAACGTTGTGTCCGTACTGACAATATTTTTTTCGACTTTGCTTTGAATGTAGTCCACACCAAATTTTTCAGCTCTTAATAATATAGTGCTTCACGTATCCATATTTATTTTATATAAAGCTACTCAACCCTGGATAAAATTCTAAAATTCTAAAAATTATCGTAGAGGTCTGTAAAAGCTGTTTAAAATGTTTTAATAAACATGTAATTCCACAAAGTAAAAATACAAATCAAATACAAGTTTTATTCAATTGGCTATTTGGCAGTAATTCATATTTTGTCATTATTTGAAAACAGCTCCTTAAAGTATGCAGCACATTTAAATCGTTAAAAAAAATATTTTTCGTATTTTCACTGCTTTTTCTCCACTACCTCTTGGATCAGGATACTAAGGTACCTCCTCACAAAAACAGAGAGACAGACAGACAGAAAGAAAATAAGTTACTATTTTATTATAATTATAGAGATTTAATTAACCTATACATATAATAAAATAGTAACTCATTTAATGTCTGTCTTTCATTTAATGTCTGCCTTTCTTTTATTTGTGTTCGCATCACTAAAACACTATTAGATGGATTTTAGCAAAATTTTGTGAGGAGGTAACTTAGTAGCCTAGTCCCAATATAGAATATTTTTTTCCGCAAACATTTCTTATTTCCAAGAGAAAGTGAAGCAAAAGCCGTGAAAGTATGCCGATTTTTTTTATCGATTTAAAGGTACTGCATACTTTAAGGCTTCTTTTATTTTTGAAAGCGGTATATATTGCGTAACAGATGACGCTGAGTTAAAATAATGACTAAGTATGAATTTCTTACTGCCAAAGAGCCGATTGAATAAAATTTGTATTTGATTTATTTATTTTTACTTTGTGGAATTACATTGTTATTAAAATATTTTAAACACTTTTTATAGAGCTTTACAATAACTTCTAGAATTTTATAGACAATTTTAGAATTTTATCCAGGGATGGGTACCTTTATATAAAGAAAATAAGTAAGAGTCTTAAAATTTAATGCGGATTACTTTAAAAGCAAAAACGAACAATATATTGTCAGCACGCACAGCAAGTGTGGGGGCACAGCTAGTAATGAATAAAATAACATTTTAATTAAAAATATAATTGAATTAATTAAAAATTAAGTTAAAATATAATTGAAACTTTTTATTGGTGCAAAAGTTTTTTTTTTGTGCCCTTCATGAAAGAAGGAGCTACCAAAATTTGGTCTGGTACATATCTGGCCTTAAAAGACTAAAATTGATTGTGGAATGAAATTCATAAATTACCGAAAAGATGAAAAATCTTTGGAAAAAAAATATTAATTTTCCAAAGAAACCAAAGGATTGAAATTAACGCTTATTCCCATTATAAATATTGATTTTTAATATTTTCTTATAATTTAAAATTTTCTTAGTTTCTTGAAAAGAAATTAAAAACTAAAAATTTAAAATCTAATTTAAAAAACATTTTTTAACAATTTTCTTTTATTAATATTACAATAAAAATTCTTTAAAAAATATTAATTTGGTTAAAGAGATTACCAATAATTCATACTTCAAAGATTTTTAAAATTTTATATACACATTTTTTTTATATTTTCTGTTATAAAATATTTAAGTCCCTTGTGACATTTTATTTAAGATGGATACATTTTTTTTTTTTTCTTAAACAAGCAGCTGCTGTTTTTTTCCTTGCCACAGTTTCTTACAACATTAGTTATACTTAATAATTTAAAACTATAAAAGAACAATTTAAAAAAATACTTTACTTTTCATTGTACTATGAGCAATTTTTTAATTAAATTTAAACACAAACTCTCTAAAGAGAATAAACACAAAAAAAAGAACTAAAAGTAAAGTAACTCTACTAAATACACACAGCAAATTGTTGAATGTTTAAATGTGAATAAAACTTACCTTTGATTAATTTTTTTTTTAATTATTTTATTCCACTTTCTTTTTTGTTGATGTAGTAGATATCCTTGCAACCATAAAAATTTGTTTTACACACAGACACTCTCACTCATATTTAAGTCAAGTGAAACAATACCTATTTTTATACACGTTTTTTAATTTATTTATTTTTATTTTTTATCACACATACATACATATCAACTATTTTTTTATAAGCTCCTTCTAAAAAGGGGAAAAAAAATATGAAAAATTATTTGAAAAACTAAAAGTTAACAACGAGCCGAAACGAACTGAACCGAGCTGTAACGAACCGAAGAAATGAAAGTGAAACGATTAAAAAGCCAGTGAGAAAGAGGGAGAAAAGTAAGGAAACAAGTAATGTATAATAATATATAAACAACACTTATACGCACCGTATAACCAACCGTTGTCGTATACGCAAACTTTTTAATTTTTGCTGTTGTATGTAGTTGTAAGACCACAAACACAACCGTTTTTTTGTTTTTTGTATTTTTTTATTTAATTTTTCACTGACACTAAAACTAATAAGAGGTGGATTTACAAGGAAGTTTGAAATAAAACGTGGTTTTAGTTTTTAGTGGTTTCATAAAACTTTTTCTATTTGATTTGAAATATTTTTATTATATATTTTTTTAAATTCTATTATTAACTTTCTGGCAGAAATTATTTATTTAAATGAAGTATTTGAATTTACAAATTTATGTTATGGAATTTTTATTTAAATTTTATTCACTTGGCATATTACTTTTCACATTTTTTTTTTATATAAACACATTAATTATTTATTAAAATTTATTTTTTTCCTTTTCATTTTTGTTTGTATATAAACAAGGATTTTTTTTTTTTAATTGCGATTTTTTAAATTTTTTATTTTGTTTTTCTCACTAAATATACGAAACACCTCCAAACACATTGAATACTCGCTTTAGACTGGATGGGTAACTTATCAAAAATGTAGTTTGCCTTGGCAAATAATCTAGCTGCTGGATGTTACATGCTCTATAAAAACACACATACATATACAAACACACCAACACACGCACACACATCACATAACTTAACATACCCATATCTAATACACAATTTTGCTGTAATAAAATGTGCAACAGCTGGAGTATATTAAGCAAAAAACACATTCCTACACACACACACATGCATAGGCAGGCACCTAGTCAAAAAACAAGAACAAGCAACAATCATATCCGATATAACTAAATAGCGATGCAAAAGAAAATCCCAACAAAAACATGCGTAAAGCATAAAATATTTTTTTTTTTTAAACAATTGAAAACATACAATCAGAAACAAAAACATACTCTTATACAGCATAATACTCTCTGTAGTTTTCCTGTTTTCACTCTCGCTCTTTGCTTGCCTGTATGCTCTTTCTCTCTCTTGATGTATTTTTTTATTATCCTGCTCATTTGCTGTTAAAAATTATTTATTTGCTTCTTTCTTACTATTCCTAGGAATATACCACAAATTCGGCTAATAGGTCAGTTTTTATACTAAATACAAAACGCTTAATGGCTCTTACTTGTTCTTGTTATTTTTGTTTTTATGACATGTTGGTTTTTGTTAATATTCAATGTTTACAGAAACTGTTTGTGCGACAAGATGTTTTGTTTTTGAATTACAATTTAGTTGAAAGTGTTGAAAGTAAGTGTACGAGGATGTATCAATTGTCCTGTGACATCATTGTGATCTTTAATCGCAACTAAGTCAAAATTAATGCTATATTTATAAATCCATGCTTTAGTAGACATCTGTCAAATTTTGAGCAAATTTCTTCATAAAGTTTTTGCCCCCTAAATGAGGCTCAGGAAGAAATAAGTTTGGGGGAATTAAGGTTCTCAAACTGAAGTTGCTGCTGTGGGTGCTTTTTAGTGCTGGTACTTTCTTAACTGGGTATTCTGCTGTTAAATAACGTAGCGAAAAGCATACATATGTTACCTCTAAAGTATTCCAAGTTTACTTTTAAATTTTAAGCCCTGATAATGAGCAAATAAGTCTGGGGGAATAAAGGTTTAAGACCATTTTTCAAACAGCTAACTGCACTGTTGTTGAGGCTAGTGTTACTGGTGGTTAAAGTGCCGATGTTGAATGTGAACCACATCTAAACGTCATGTTTTTTCTGCATTTAATTTTACGTTTCTCCATTTCAGACTAACCATGGAAAGATACATAATCGAGCAACGCGTTAAAGTTATTCAGGCTTCAATTTTGAATTTTCTAAGAAAATCATCTTCGCTGATGAGGCATATTTTCACCTCAGTGGATTCGTCAATAAGCAGAAGAGTGACTGCCTGATGCGGTTTATGGGCATGGGGTATCATCGGGCCGTATTTTTTCCAAAATGAGGCCGGTCAGTCAGTTACTGTGAATGGTGCTCGCTATCGTGAGATGATAACGAATTTTTATAGCCCGAATTGGAAGATATGGACGTGGACGATGTGGTTTCAACATTACGGTGCCCCTTGCCACGCAGCTAACGAAACAATGGCTCTTTTGTGCGACAAATTCAATGGCTGTATTGTCTCACGTGGTGGCGTTGTCAATTGGCCGCCAAGATCATGTGATTTGACACCGTTGGTATTCTTTCTTTGGGGTTATTTGAAAGAAGAGGTGTACGTCGATAACCCAGCAACACTTCAAGAGTTAACGGCATAAAACCTTAATTATGTCTCAGCTTCATCAAAAATTTGTAGCATCGGATGGAGTTGTGCCGCCGAGGTCGCAGCGGCCATTTGGCTGATATTTTGTTCTATGCATAATTGAACCATACCAATGTTGTATATAATAATTTGTGTGATAAACTTTAAACACCCATAGTTGCTAATGTTGTTACAGTTGCTGCTGTGAATGCTTTTTTTGAGCAGAACTGAGCGTTTTGCTTTTAAATAAAACAGTTTCCGGCATAGGAAATAATTCCTTAGCTCTAAATTGAAATTTATTATCCAATTTTATGATCGGTTAGGAAAGTGCAAAGTGGAAAAAGTGATTCTAGCGACGAAGCTCATTATTGCCGTATTTGGTGTGAAGAGCTGCCACTGCACTGTTTGGTATGGTATCATGGAATTGTGATAGTGGCATCATTGAACCTTACTTTTTCAAACGACGACGAAGGCCAGAACGTTACTGTGAATGGAGAGCCCAAAATAGAAGAGTTAGACTTGGCTGATATGTGGTTTCAACAAGACGGTAACACATGTCATGCAGTACGCAAAACAATAGCCCAATTGTGAGGCACGTTCGGTGAAGACTATAATTAGACTATAATTTGTAGAGCCATGGTAAGGGTCATGTCTATAGGGACAAGTCCGCAACGGCTGACGCTCTGGAAGCCAAGATTTTATTCGTGAGATACCGGCCGATATGTTGGAGAAAGTATGCCAACATCGGACCCAATTTATTAGCCATTTAAGACGTAGCCGCGGCCAACTAACGGTCTTTGCCGATAAGTATTACAGTATTCCATTTGCTGCTGAAACAAATCCAATCTACTTAATACCAATTAAAGAAGATTTGATTTGGTTTTTGGAAAAAAATGATTGTGTTTATGATTTAGTGTGCGATATGACGAGTTGATAACCTAAAAAATTAATTAATATTTTATTAAATTCATTTCAATAAATAATTGTAAAAAATATAGAATATTATTATAAACTAGCTGTGCGATCACACGTTGTGTGCATCCTGGCAATATTCTATTCGATTTTGTTTTAAAAGTAATCCACACCAAAATTTAAGACTCTTACTTTTATAATGCTTCACATACATATATATATATATATATATATATATATATATATATATATATATATATATATATATATATATATATATATATATATATATATATATATATATATATATATATATATATATATATATATATATATATATATAAATATATATATATATATATAAAGGTACCCATCCCTGGCTAAAATTCTATAATTTATATAAAATTCTAACATTATTGTAAAGCTCTGTAAAAGATGTTTAAAACATCCCGCTTTCAAAATAAATGACGCTGTTATGCAGAGCCATTAAAATATCCCAATTTCACAAATAAAAGGTGCCCTATGCATATAAGTAAAATTGCTTACTTTCACTGCTTTTTCTTCCCTTTATCTTGGAATTAAGATATTTTTGAATCAAGACACTAAAGTACCTCCTCACAAATTTGTATTAAAATCCATCCAGTACTTTTTACGTTATGCGAATACAGACAGACAGACAGGCAGGAAAAAAGTTACTGTTTTATTATATAGGTTAGGTTAGGTTAAGCAGGCAGCTTATAGAGGAGAAGAAAAGAGAAGTGGAATAAAAATAGCTCACTTGGGTCCATTATGTTGGTCCCTTTGTGATACCTGCAGATAAGAGGAGGGATAGACAGAAAAGATAGAGAACAAAGATCATTATAGACTGAGGAAGAAACTTAGAGACAGAAGTGGGTAGAAGGTCATAGACGGGGAAGGTGTTAGCTGTGAAGGCTCTATTGGACGTGACATACATTGACAAGCAACTATGTCACTTCAGTTGGAAGAGAGTTAGAAAACCAACCACAGTTCCTTAAAACGGAATTAATCCTGATTGGTTCCAGAGACGAAACACAAGAAAGGCTTTCAAAACATCGTCGTCCCAATGTTGTAGGCGATAGTGTTCTAATGCAGGGCAATGACAGAGAATGTGTTCAACCGTTTCCTCCTATTCTTCATCCTGTTAACTTCTGCAGAAGTCATTATAAGGGATATCCATCCTGCTTGCATGGGTTCCAAATAACCAGTGACTATTGCTATTAAGTCGCGTATCTGCATTTTCTGCAGCCCAAAATAGCGAGACCGTTTTCTTTTGGTCCAGCGAGGGCCAGATTGACTTTGCAATCGAGCAAGTCGACTCATTGGACCATCTGGCCTGAGCTATATCGTGAAGGGCAAAGTTAATGCGGTGTAAACAGGCCGAGATGGGTTTGCCATAATAGAAAACTATGGCATCATCGTGCAATAGTGTTCCCTTCTTGGCTAGTTCATCGGTGAGGGGACATGTCCATTTAAAGGTTACTGTGGAATTATCCGCAATCACATTTAAGGATGTCCGGCATTCAAGGACAAGATTTGTTGTGCTATACACACCTATAAGGGACATGATAGCGGCTTTACTATCAGTACAAATCCAGATATCTCTGTCTAATATCCTGAGGTACTTTAGCCAGTTAGCCGCCTTTTTAATAGCAGATATTTCTGATTGTATGACATTGCAGTCATTCGGAAGTCTGAAACATATTCTGATTCCAAACTTCTCTATATAGACTCCAGCTCCCCTTTTGGAACCATCTAGGTAAACCAGTGTATTATATATACATATATAGATAAATAAAATCAATCAGAAATTTAAATAGATTTTTATCTAAAACAAATTAAAATCTTTAATTGGTGTAAAATTTTGTGTGTTTAGTGAATAAAACTTTTTCTCGTAACTCTAGTATTTTAAAAATTTAAATTTTATTATCTTCTTATACTGATAAGTATTTATTAGAGCTATTGTTGCATGTTACTTGAGAAATGGTTGCTTTTTAGGTGTCAAAAACTTTTACTGTGATTTTTTTTTTTAATTAATTTAATTATAAATTGAAAACAGTTTGTTTTAGTTTTCTGCTAAATCAATTTGAAACTATTTAATTAATATTTAAATAGTTAAATTTTTATTGCGAATTTATATATAAATTCATATCTAAATCAATGGTTATATATTTTAAATCTTATTTCATTAATATTCCAAGAAAATTTATTTACCTTGAAATTTACATGGGGACTATACAGACACATACACACATAAATGTATAAAATAAAATACTAACTAGATCACACAAGGCGAAATTGAATTTCCGTTCAATATGTTTTAACCGAATTTTTTATTGGTATACACACACACACATACACACACTCATGCACATCCAAAGAAAACTCAAATTGAAACGAAATGAAAACATGACAAATAAAAGATGGGGCACGTGCAGTATAAAAATATTTAAAGACATAAAACATATTTTAAAAGACTTATGTACTTCAAGTAGATACATAATATATACGACTACATAAATTTTATAATTCAACACATTTCTAAATCGTCTGTTCTCATAAAATAACTTTCTTGCCTGCTTTAGATAAAAATCAATTTTTATTGCAAATTATTTGCTCAAAGATTGAATTGTTAAGTGGTGTTGAATAGAAGCAAAAAATTGTTTTAAATTAAAATTCAAAGGCTGCATTTGTGAAGGCCGATGTCAGGAAATCGTAGAGGAAAACCCTTGATGGTTTGTCAAATGCATCTGCCAAATAATCACATATAAATACAAAGATATTCCAAAAAAACTACAACATGAGATTTGCAATTGTGGAGTAAATTGTAAGCCTTTCGTATGCTTCAACAACGACGAAATTGACTATTCATTCATTAGACTTTATATATCCTTAGTAAATTTCGCATGTATTGATATTCGTTATACCAAAAAGCCTTATTATATTTTCCCATTTAAATAATATTAACGAAATTAATTTAAATAAATAAAATGGCCAAATTCGAGGCGAAGCCACACACAAATGGTTTCGTACAACGGTACAGTACTCTATTTAAATAATATATACAAAAAAGTTAACAACACTTATTTTCGTATACACATAAAGATACAAAATATGTATTCAGCCATGCCGAATCTGATATACCCTTCACCATAGTACTATTAAATATTCCTTTACTCTGTTATTTTACCCAATTTCACAATAATATACATTCGTGTTTTACTTTTATGATTTATGTAATAGTAGCTGTGCCCACCACATCGTAGTGGGCACGATGTGGTGGGCACAGCTCATAATATTTTGCTCGACTTTGCTTTGAAAGTATTCCACACCAATTGTACGACTCTTACTTTTATAGTGCTTCAGTTATGGTTTGGTTATGTATTTACTTTATCCCTGGATAAAATTCTTAAATTTATAAAAAATTCTAAAAATTATTGTAAAGCTCTGTAAAAGTTGTTTTAAATATTTAAATAACAATGCAATTACACAAAGTAAAAATACAAATTTTATTCAATTGGCTATTTGGCAGTAAGTAATTTATATTTTATCATTATTTTAGAACAGCGCCATCTGTTGCGCAGCCGTTTTAATAATGTTCCGCTTTCAAAATTAAAAGATGCCTTAAAGTATGCAGTACATTTAAATCGTTAAACAAAAAAGTCTGCGTTTTTTCTGCTTTTTTTCTTTATTATCTCTTGGAAATAATATATTTTTGCGAAAAAAAAGTATCCTATATTGGAATCAGGATGCAAGTACCTGCTCAAAAATTTTGTTAAAATCCATCCAATTGCAAATTTTCTTTACATAAAGGTACCCAGCCTTGGCTAAAATTCTAAAAACTATATAAAATTCTAAAAATTATTATAAAAGTCTGTAAAAGGTGTTTAAAATATTTAAATAACGTTGTAATTCCACAAAGTAAAAATACAAATTAAATAAAAATTTTATTCAGTTATCACCTAATGTTGAGCAATAGTATTTAAAATATCCCAATTTCAAAAATAAAAGGTGTGCAACAGTGCTTAAAATATCCCAGTTTTAAACCGAAAATTTCAGTACCTTTAAACCGGAAATTGAGGTTTTTCACTCCATTTTCTCCACTTTCTCTTGGAAATAAGATATTCTTGCGGAAAAAAAGTACCCTAAATTGGAATCATAATGCTAAGGTACCTTCTCACAAAAGTTTGTTAAATTCCATCCAGTAGTTTTTACGTGATGCGAACACAAATGAAAAGCAGATAGACAGACGGAAAAGGGTTACTATTTTATTATATGTATTAATAAAGAGATATAGACAATTTTGTTTTTTAAAAATATTATCAAAAAAAATTTTTTAAAAAATATTATCAAAAATTGTTTGTAAAAATTTTATAGAATTTTTTTTTTAATTATTATGAAATTTTTTTGGTAAAATGTTATCGAAAATTTTTGTCTAAAATTTTATCGAAAACTTTTTATAATATTTTATCGAAAATATTTTTTATTAAATTTTTTCAAAAATTTTTTGTAAAAATGTTATCGAAAACTTTTTTTTTTAATTTATATACAATTTTTAATTTTGAAAATTTAATTATTATTAGTCGAACTGTTTATGTATTACATACAATGAAATTTTATAATCAAGCTTAAGTTCGTTTTTATTCTCTCTAAGAAAGAATTAATTAAGTTACAAATTAGGTGATAATATTAAAGAAAAATTGGGAAAATTTAGTTTTTAGACACCAGCACGAGCGGAGTGCACATTTTCTAGACAGCCACGTCCGTCATCAGCACTCTTGTATCTAATCTACTTAGGGTAGTGTTTTAGTTGTAAGCATCATCTATTTAACCAACCAAACCCAGATAAAGGAATACGAGAAAACTTGTATTCAATTATAAATCGTCAGTTGGTGAGAACGAAGTCTACCACTGTAGAAATGTACAGCCAAGGTCCTGCTACAGTTTTATTACACCGTTCTACACACTTTTGCACACATGAAGATGACCTATATATTCAGAATCTACGTCTAAAAATAACACACTCGTATCTCCCAGTTTTTCTAGATTAATTCGAATTTTAAGTGAACTGATTTTAGTAAGATGATGCGTGTTCTGACCACTCGAATAAGTAGTAGAGCAAATAGCGAATGCAGTGCCTTCAAGGGCGGAACTGAAACATGCTACTGCCTAGATTTCTATTAAGTAATAAAAAAAAACTTTGCGCTAAAACAATAAGTATTAAATTTAAAATTAGAATATGGAATCGTTTCGATTCACCCTTTGACTACCTGTGTACTCAAAATTAGAATTTTAAGAGTGTATGTATTTACGTATGTATTTACGTATGTATTTACGTATGTATTTACGCATTTATTTACGTATATATCTATTGAACTGATGTAGATAGACACTTAAGATTTACACAGAATAGAAGGCAGATGCCATTCACAAAGTGTGTACTTCTCGCTACAGTAAAAAGCAATAAAAACATAAACTTAACAACTAAAGGGTGACCCATATAAGAGCTTATTTTTCTAACACCTATCTATTGCACCATAACAGATAAACTGTTGAAATTTACACAAAGTGTGTATTAGACTAAAAAATAAAATTAAAAATTAAAGGGTGTTCCCACGAAATGCGAGATATTGATGTATGTTGTTTATCTTTTATTTAATACACTTGCAGATTACACCCTTTAAAATTACGTTTAGTTTAGAATTAATGCTCGTTTGTTTTAAAGTCGGTCTTTAGTTGGAAAAATTATTGTAGTTCAAATTAAGCGATGAAAATAGATGGAAATTAGTTTTGATTATTCAATTCAATTTTTTTATTAATAAAAAGTGTATTTTTTGTATGAATAATTAAATAGCAAATTCTTCACTTATAAATATTAAACGCAAAATGTTCAATTTTATTTACAAAATTTCTTTTTTATGAAAAAAATTCAACCACAATCATTTACATCTTGTTATGACGTTTTCAGCAATTAGAATATTTACAGTAAAAATATCGACTTGTCTCCCGTGACTATAGTGACTACAAACTGTAACCTGCGAATAAAAACGAATAAAAAATGATTGCCAATCACTACTAAAGAACAGCGCTAAAAGGAATGAAAATAAAATAAAATAAAAATCCGACAAAATTTTTGAATATTTAATGATCGGAATATCAACTGGTATTTGCATACACAGTATCTTGTAATATGACGACAATAGTTTTCAAAATGTAACAGCTCCTCTACTCATTGAATTTGTGTGTCAGTGCCAGCATAGTAAATATATTTAAATAAATGAATGTATAAAGGTATTTATGAGCATACATGGGGCTGCATACAAATATCTATCTCTAGGTGTGTTTTTATAAATGTATCTATAGATATGTGTGTTAAAGTATGAGAGTGTTTTTTTTTTAACTATTAAATGAAATATCAAAGATTTCAAGGATATATTTTGCAATTTTTCTTGTTTCGAGTTTATAAGGGGACTTTATTTTACGAATAGAGAGTAGAACTACACATGGTGATGATACTCACAATGGTAGTTTTTTCGCACGAGGGATAACGTTAAAGTCTTTATTATATATTTTATTATAAATTTATCTATATATATATAATAAAATAGTAACTTATATCCGTCTGTCTGTGTGTCATTTTCTTTTGTGTTCCCATCACGTAAAAAATACTAGATGGCTTTTAACAAAATTTTGTGGGGAGATACCGTAGCATCCTGGTTATTCTGGATAAGGAACTTACCTGGAATGAACATATTGAGATGAAGACACGGAAGGCAAAAAGGATCATGCATCAGTGTAAGCGTGTTTGTGGCTGTAAGTAGGGAGTGTCGCCAAAGGCTGCATATTGGATTTACACAATGATGGTGCGACCCATAATAACTTATGGTTCAGTGCTTGTATGAGCATATGTGGCGCAATGCGCACTGCTCCAATTCAGGCAATTGAGGCAATGCTGGGATTGCTGCCGCAGGACTTATTTATTAGATCAACGGCTGCGATGTCTGCTTTGCGTATGAAGAGTCATGACATTTGGCATCGCTTTGGGCCGAACATCGGTCATAATAGAATCCTGGACCTTATTAGTAAGGAGGTTAGGGAAGCTCAAATGCCGATGGAACGCATCAGTAAAAGAAAGGTAGTCGAAAGACTCCATCGGACACTAATTGCGGACGGCATTATACACAATGAGTGTATGGAGAATGACATCAGCATTTTCACTGATGGTTCTCTTATGGACGGTAGAGCAGGAGCAGGTGTACACTCAGTTGAGCTAAACTTGTCCTGTAGTCTCCGTTTGGGGGAGTACGTCTGCGTTTACCAGGCAGAATTGCTTGGGCTGCTACATGCGTTGGATCACCTGCTGAAATGTCAGGTGCAGGGAAGAAAGGTTCTCATTGCACTTGACAAACAATCGATTATAAAACGCATGTGAACGTGTACTTCAAACTAGTGCTGGAATGGGTCTTAAAGCTTAACAGATGTTCCTCGGTTAACGTGGTAACATTGATGTGGGTTAAAGGACACAATGGCACTGCAGCAGATCAACTAGCAAAAAGGGGATCTGCTGAGAATTTCTGTGGACAAGAACCCAGAGTATCACTGGGTAATGGCCTAATACGAGCTGAACTCATTTAACCTGAAAAGGTGGAGGGAGGCTACTACATGTAGACAGGCTCGAATGGTGCTCAAAGAGCCCCTTGGCAGGAGTGCCAGCAAGGTCTTAGATACAATAGAAGTACCTTAAGCTGGATAACTGCGTTAGTGACAGGTCATGGAAACTTTAAGTATCATCCAGCCAAGATGAAAATCGAAGAAGATGATACTTGCATACATTGTGTGTGAATGTCCAGCACTGGCTAGCGTAAGACTTACAACCACGGGCAGAAGCTTTTTAAATGTGCATGCCATGCGGTAACTAAGCCTTAGACAAATGCTAGCTATCACTAAAGACACCGTGATGAGAAAGAATGCCGATAATTCCCAGTCTACACTCTAAAATCACTAGAGTCTATATTAAAGGCTGGTTGTAGCACGAGACTCAATGATAGTAAGATTGTCGCAAGTTATGTCGGTTGTCTATAGTTATTGAGGACGGAGTGGGGTCGAAAAGGGACCCATTTAGTAGTGGTCTGCTTCGTTAATCCCCCTACATTAATAATAATAATAATAATAATAATAATAATAATAATAATAATAATAATAATAATAATAATAATAATAATTAGCATCCTGATTTTCCGCAAAAATATCTAATTTCTAAGATAAAGTAAAGAAAGAACAGTTACCGGTTGAAAGGTACTAAAATTTTTGGTTTAAAACTGGGATATTTTAAACACGGCTGCGCACCTTTTATTTGTGAAAGTGGGATATTCTTAACAACAGATGGCGCCAATTGAATAAACTTTGTATTTTATTTGTATTTTTACTTTGTGGAATAACATTCTTATTAAAATATTTTAAACACCTCTTATAGGGGTTTAGAATAATTTAAAGTTTTGCTACATTTCCGAAAGTCATGGGAATAAATAAATAAAATATATAAAAATTATGCATGTCAAATTAGGCAGAATAATAAATAAAATTTCATTAAATATATTAATAATGGCCCTATCAAAACTTAGCCCATTTTGAAACACAATTTATGATATACTTGCTGTGCCTGCCACGACGTGGGCGTCCTGACAATATATAAATAACGGGTCACTCTTCGACCCCCTTCCGTCCTCTATGATTATAGACAAGCGAAATATAATCACGTGCCACGTCACGTCACCACAGCATGTTAAATTACGTACTACTCTATCGAGCAGTTAAATTGACATCAGCAAACGTAAAAGTTGTTAAAAAAATAAAAATCCCTTTTCCCAAAATCTTTTTCAATATCCCTCGTTACTAAGTAATATAAATATAAATCAGGACTTTTCTGTGCATTACCATGATTTTTTTGTGTGTATTTCTATTAATATAATAAACTAGCTATCCCCGGTGCGTTTCGCTACACCCATCCACAAAAAATACAATAAAATTACTTGGAAGAAAAGTATGACCAACCTTTAACACGAAAACGCACTCTATTCTCACGTCAAAAATATTCCCATCCAACCTGTTTTTTGCTAGACTATACGTATTAACACGATAACAGTTTTTCACTTTGCATAGGAGGTATCAAATTCAGTCTGTGTTTTTTCTACACAATGTATCTTATTAAGGGGGTTACTCATTCAAAATTCCAAGGCGCGACCTAGTGCAGTTCTCTAAATACAGGATAATAATTTTTTACTTTGTATGGCGGGTACCACGCTCACTGTCGCAATTGAGCCTATGTTTTTCTAGAGTATACGCGTGGGTATAGGGTTTCCTGTAGCCACTTTCAAGACCATACCTATTATAGTTCTCTATGTACACAATAATAATTTTTCACTTTTTATGGGAGGTACCACGCCCACTGTCCCAATTCATTCTGTATTTTGTCAGACTATGCGTTTTAGCACAAAGGTTTCTCTTGCAAAGTTTCAAGGCGCTATCTATTGTAGTTCGCCAGGAACACGATAATAATTTTTCACTTTATATGCGAGGAGCCACGCCCACTATTTCGATTCAATCTGTGTTTAACTAAACTATGTACGTTAATATGGCGGTTATTGGTGCAAAATTCCAAGGCGCTACCTAGTGCAGTTCTCTAGATACAGGATAATAATTTTTCGCTTTGTATGGGAGGTACCACTCCTCCTATACTAATTCAGTCACTGTTTAACTAAACTATGTACGTTAATATGGCGGTTATTGGTGCAAAATTCCAAGGCACTACCTACTCCAGTTCTCTAGATACAGGATAATAATTTTTCACTTTGTATCGGAGGTACCACTCCCCCTATTCCAATCCAGTCTGTGTTTAGCCAAACTATGTACGTTAATATGGCGGTTATTGGTGCAAAAATCCAAGGCGCAAGCTAGTGCAGTTCTCTAAATACAGGATAATAATTTTTCACTTTGTATGGGAGGTACCAGTCCCGCTATTTTAATCCAGTCTGTGTTTAGCTAAACTATGTAGGTTAATATGATGGTTATTTGTGCAAAATTCCAAGTCGCTACCTAGTGCAGTTCTCTAGATACAGCATAATAATTTTTCACTTTGTATGAGAGGTATCACTCCCGCTATTCCAATCCATTCCATCTTTCTCTATACTATGTACGTTAATATAAAGGCTACTGGTGCCAAATTTCAAGGTGCTACCTATTACTGTTACCAAGAAACACGATGATAAATATTTACTTTGTATGGGAGATGCCACGCCCACGTCGAATATCAAAAAAATAAGTACCCTATTTTACCATCCGTGTATCTAATAACAAACTGTGAAAATTTCAGAAAGTTCGGTTCATTGGTGTAGACAGCGATAGCTTTCCGACAAACATACAAACAAACAAACAAACATACAAACAAACACATTTTGTGCTTTATATATATAGAAGAAGAAGATAGATGTTTTCTCATTTAAAAATCTTGAATGTGAAACAAATCACTGGCATATGCTCGTGCATTGATGTTAAGAAAACTTGGTAAATGCCAACAATAAACTATTTTCATGGTGTTAAAAATCGATTTTATAGATAAATGCGAAGACATATGTGCATTTTGAACAAAGGAATAAAACTTTTTACTGTTTGTCTAACTGGGAAATAAAAACATTTATTTTTTGTTTTTCTTCATTCTTCTCTTCAGCTACAGCTATTATTCATCCACAGAGTATTAGTAAAATTGACTCGTTATAAATGTTTTTGTTTTACGTGTAATTGTGAATTTATTTATGTCATTTAAACAGATTTAGCTTAATTTTAACCCTTAAGGAAATTGTTTTTTTATAAAAAAAACTCTTTCGATATTCGATCAATAGCAATAATTTTTAATAGGGATTTTTTCGTCATATTGATTGATATACTGAATTGCCATCTGTCGATGCTAGAGGAGCAGTTTCCCTAAGATTAAACTGGGTAGATATTAAAAGTAAAGTTGCTGCAACAACAACATTCTCCTGCTGCTGGCCGGTATTGCAGTAAAATTATTTATTAGGGTTCCGTACACAAAGTGTAAAAACGTGCCCCTATTGTTTTCGGTACAATGTCTGTCCGTCTGTCCGTCTGTCAGCGCCTTTTATCTCTCGAACCGTAATAAGTAGACTCTTGAAATTTTCACAGATGGTGTATAGCTGTTGCCGCTATAGCAACAAATACTAAAACTTATAGGCTGTTCCGACAGAGAGGTGTTATTCACGAATATGTGTTTATTTCTTGAACTGTAGGAGGCATAGACTCAAGATTTAAAAACAGTAATTGAAACTTAGTTCGCTATATAAACAAGTATAAAAAAATAAACCTAAAAATTAAAGGGTGTTCCGATAGTGGTGTGATTTGCATGTATAAGGCCTAAGTTTTGAACCATAATAGGTAGATGTTTGAAATTTTCACAAAAGGTCGCTATAATATCAAATATTTAATCTTATAGGGTGTTCCGATAGAGAGGTGTTATTTACGAATATGTGCTTTTTTCTTCAACTGTAGGAAGAATATACTAAAAATATGCAAGCAGTAATTAAAACTTAGCACGCTATATAAACAAGTCTAAAAATTAAACTTAAAACTTAAAGGGTGTTCCAATAGTGATGTGATTTGAATGTATAAGGCCTAAGTTTTGAACCATAATAGGTAGACTCTTTAAATTTTCACAGAAGGTGTATAACTGTGGCCACTACAGCAACAAATATTAAAACTTATAGGGTGTTCCGAAGACAGGTGCTATTCACGAATATGTGTTTATTTCTTGCACTGTAGGAGGCATACACTAAAAATTTACAAACAGTAATTAAAACTTAGTTCACTTTATAAACAAGTCTAAAAAAATAAACCTAAAAATTAAAGGGTGTTCCAATTGTGGTTTGATTTGCATGTATAAGGCCTAAGTTTTTAACCTTAATAGGTAGACTCTTGAAATTTTCACAGAAGATGTGTAACTGTAGCCACTATAGCAACAAATACTAAAACTTATAGGGTGTTCCTAAAGTGACGTGTTATTTGCCTTTATGTCTTTATTTTTTTAGCTATAGGAGGCAACCACTTAAAATTTGCAGACAGTAATTTAATCTATGTTCGCGTTATAAGCAAGTATACAATATTAAACATAAAATTAAAGGGTGTTTCGATAGAGACGTTATTTTCATGTATGTATATGGCATAAGTTTTGAACGATAACAGTTAGACTCTTGAAGTTTTCACAGGAGGTGTATTACTTGGCCACTATAACAAATAGTAAAAATTAAAGGCTGTGCCGACTGTGACGTGATTTGCATAAACATTGACTAATTTTTTAACCCTAATATATAGACTCTTGAAATTTTCACAAATGCTTTATTACTATGACCCCTATAAAAACAATCAAAATTTAAAGGGTTTTCCGACAGTGAAACGACATATTTTTTGAACCGTAATAAGTAGACTCTTCCAATTTATATAGAAGATGTGTTGCCGTGGCCGTTATGACAATTACTAAAAATTAAAGTATAGTAACTTATTTTTTTAATAGTAATAGGTAGACTCTTGATATATTGATAGAAAGAGAATTGCCATGGCCGACATAGCAAATAACAAAATTAAAGGGTGTTCCGACAGAGACATGATTTGTACGTAAATAGCCTTATTTTTTGAACCATAATAGGTAGACTCTTTAAATGTTTACAGTAGATGTTGTACTTCGGCCGCCGTAACAATTACTAATATATAAAGGGTGTTCCATCAGAAACATGTTTTTCACGTATATTACCTTATTTTTGAACCGCTGTAGGTAGGCGCATGTATATTTTTATAGATAGTTTATTACCATGGCCGCTATAACAAAAATTGCTAAAATTTAAAGGGTGTTCCAACAGTGATTCAATTATGACTTTAATTTTAAAATTAAAGGGTGACTCATAAGACATGAAAAAATTAACAACTTGAATTTTTAAAGTTGTACTAAACTAGTACGAACCCTACGTGTGTGAGTCTAACTTGCACTTGACTAATTTATTTTTAAATTTAATGCCATTTTACGTCTATCCTCCAAAATGAATGGTTTCTTTAATTTCCCTAATAAACTATAATTTTATTAATCTTGAAGCCTATTGACTAATGTCGAAATGATCGAAAGATTATAGGTAACGTTTCTAGTTCGCCCCAGCCAAGCTGGAATTTTCCACGCTTATATCTTTAGCAAATTTTATAATTATTGTAGACCACGGACCACCAACTGAACCGCTGAACTGAACAAAAATACATTGACATTTACCGACGATACTACTTTTAAAACAAAAGCACCTAAACATCATGTAGATATTTTCAAGATTGTACATAAAAAAAAAAAATATTTTTACCAAACAGAAAAAAATGTTTGCACCAATTAAAGGTGTTAAATAGTTTCAGAAACAGTTTTAATTAATTTTTTAATTGATTCAATTATATTCTTAATTAATAAAGAATAAAAGGAATTTCTTACTAAAAAATAATTGAATCAAAAAAACATTAAATTAAATTTGTATCAGAAACTAATTAAAATTTTTAATTGAACCAAAAAAATTTTTTTCTGTGCAATTAAAGGTTTTAATTGATTTAAGATTATAATTTAATTAAATAATTTAATTAAATAATTAATTGATTTAATTATTTGTTTAATTAGGATTTTTTTTATTTTAAACAAATATATGTATAAATTAAAGAGTGTAAAACAAAATTTTAAAAATCTCTATCTCCTATGAAATATAATATAAAAATTTAAATTTCTCAAATCCTATTTCTTTAAATAGAAAATTAATTGAAACTACCTTGTAGATAGATACGAAGAGTGCTGATGACGGACGTAGCTGTCTAGAAAATGCATTTCACTCTGCTGGTGTCTAATTTTTCTTTTTCTTATTATAATTATAAACTTAAGCCTAAATAATTAATTTATTCATTAAAAATAGTTCAAATAAAAATAAAATTTATATAAATACAGTGATGTTCCATAAAATATAGCTAGTCTCATTTTCTACATTTTACTGTCCTTAAGTCACTTGAAGAAACTTTGTGGTATCACGAATCAAAACTAAATTTATTTAACTCTGACAAGCAGCCCCTGTGTACGAAGGCCACCCAACAACAAACGTCTTCCTAAATACACCATAAAGACCATTGAACACGGTGGCGGAAACATTATGGTGTGGGGGTCCTTTTCATATATTGGAACTGGGCCTATCGTACAGGTAGAACAAAGAATGGATGCTATTTGTTACAAAAATCTGCTTAACAGTTATGTGATGGCTTACGCAGAATAAGAAATGTCGCTTCGATTTGTGTTTCAGCAAGACAATGACCCGAAACTCGATGTGTGTGGGCACAAGATTGGTTTGAAAAATATGGGGTTGACATTTTAAGCTGGTCTGCTCAGTTGCCAGTCTTAAACCCATTAAGAACTTGTGGCGAATAGTTAAATCAGCTCTTAAGGGAAAACATGCAACAAATAAAGATCACTTGTGGGCATTAGTAGAAGGAGCATGGCGTAATATTCCGATTGAGCCATGTCAAAAACTTGTGGACCCTATGCGGTCCACAACGGTGCTCAAAAATAAATTATATTCCACTAAGTACTGAGGTAATTTGAAAATAATTAAAGTATATTATTTTACTCATCTCTTAGAATTTTGTGTTTTTTAGATAATTGAAGTGGAGGGTTCTATTGTGCAAAAAAAATTTATGTATACATGTGACCGCGCATAGAGAAAGGAACTAGAGAATTGAATAAGAGTGGTCTCGTATCTCTACAAAGCTGAATTTGTATCACAAAATTTGGTTTTTCGGCATGAAAGTCGAGTATAGAAAACAAATTTATAAAATTTTTTTTTAAGTTGAAGTCTTTCAGTAAACTTTTTAAAAGAATTAATTAATTTCCTTTTTAAGTGGGTTAAAATTTTGTGAGAAATCGAAGAGAAGTGGTCCCGAATCCCCCAGCATATGTGTATCTCAAGTCGAAAAACTATTTTGTAATTTGAGTACCGGAAAAAATCGGTCATTTCGTCATAATCAGTAGTTTTGGAGTCATAAGAGTTATGTTAAGAGAATTAACACATTGAAAGTCCTGTAGAATTTATTTTTTTACCCTTAGCTCTATTTTTTTTTGCGCGGTCAGATATACTATTTGGTATTTAATGGAGAATAAAGATTAACGAAAAAATATTCTCACCAAATGGTCCTTGAACTCTCACCGATCAAACACCTCGGTAAATTCTTAATCGGCGAATGATTTGAAAAAATCTTGTAGCAAATCAAAGTCGTCCCAACGAAATTTGAAAGCCTAAAATTAAAGCTAGACTTGTTGGCAATTAGCTGTGACCCCCACTTTGTCAGCGTCCTTACAATATTTTGTTCGATTTTACTTTGTTCTCATTTCTTCTAAAATATGCCGCCTTAAATTATGCAAATCGATCAAATTGTGTCCTATCACTGCTTTTTCTACACTTTCTGTTGACAATAAGTTATTTTTGCTGAAAAAGGGTATCATGTATTTGAATCAGAATACTGAGGTACCTCCTTACAAAATTTTGTCAAAATCCATCCAGTAGTTTTTACGTGATGCGAACACAGACAGACAGGAAATAATTTACTGTTTTATTATATGTATAGATAACTCTACGCTGAATTTAACTTTTTTACTTTAGTCGATCCTTAAACTTATTGTTATTGTTGGTCTTGCCTCAGCTTCAAAGAAATAAAGACTTCAAAGGCGCGATAATGATCAAAGCCGCTTCCTGGTACATTACAAAATTTAATATTTATAAAAATGTAAACGTGTCTTTGATAATTGGTGGAATATTAGATAAATTAAATCCAAAATGAAGATAATAATTAAATAATTTGATGAAAAATCGTCATGTATACCCTAATTTGATAACCTAGTTCAGCCGCCCCGAATTGTAGTGGCGTATAATCTTTGTATACCACAAAAAAGATATTGATTATACGCCCGCTAACCCATTTAATTCTTATGGAAGAAAACTAATAATATCACAGTGCAACACGGAAAAAAATAACCATATACGGACACCACTACGTGATAAAAGACCAAAAAAAAAAGACCCCTGTCTCCCAGTTTTGCTCAAAGTCCTCCAGGTTTTTTTATGGGCCCTCAAAGATGTGGGGCCTCGATGTCATTTTTGCAAAAAAAATGATCATTTACTCAAGCTCATATTTTGCAAACCGTTTGGAATTTTGATATACTCTCTGATGCAAAGTTGTAGCTCTTGTCATAAAGAACAAAAATTAACACGGTTTAGGTAGCGCTTAGGTAGCCGCAAAAGTGAAAAATTTCCCGAAAATTTTTTAGCTACCTAAGCGCTACCTAAACGGTGTTAAGAATCATTCCTAGGAAGTTCATATCTTCTAGTTGTTTATTGAGATCTTGGGTTCATTTTTGTAGTTGATTGTTTCCTTGAATTTTGAACGGTTTGCTACCTATGGACCTGAACAGGGGAAAAAAGGTAAAAAAAATTGAATTTTTTAAAGTTTTTTGTGATTTTGACCTTGAAGATGAAGTTTTTTTTTAATTTTATATGTTCACAATTTTTGTTCTTTATGACAAGAGCTACAACTTTGCCTCAGAGAGTATATCAAAATTCCAAACGGTTTGCAAAATATGAGCTTGAGGAAATTATAATTTTTTTGCAAAAATGACATCGAGGCCCCACATCTTTGAGGGCCCATAAAAAAAACCTGGGAAACAGTGGTCTTCTTTTTGGTTTTTTATCACGTAGTGGTGTCCGTATATGGTTATTTTGCCATGACTTAAAAAATTACACAGTGTGTATCCAAATATACACTGGCATCATGGAAGTGTTAAAACCGTTAAAACTGTATGTGTATTTTGCATTAACTGCACCCATGTTTGTTTTTGTTAGTTTATCGTGTTTCAAAGAAAGATTTCATTATTTTCTTTCCTTTTTGTTCGTTGTGCTTACAACTGAATCGAAAAGAAAACTTTTGACTTAAAAGTACTTTTCTTGTTTTCTACAGACTTTATGCTTGTTTTTCTTTATGACTTTTTGTTACAGTGAATACACAGTGGTTTTTGTTGGTTCTTGTGTTGATTTTGCTGTTATTGTTGTTGTTGTTTATGTTGTTTTTGTTGCAAAATAAAGTAGCAAAAGAAGTTTAAACCAAAAAGAAATTTTATTTTGTTTGTTTTGCTTTGTATATTAATGCAGCAACACAAGCATTATATTTTATACTCTTATTTTATGTTTGCTTACATACTTATAAAAATATTATTAGGTACACAAGTATATGTGTATGTATTTATATGAAATAAGTAAATTTTTTTATTTTTTCAAGAAAAATTAAATGAGTACAAAAATGTTAGTATAGTATCTCAAGCCTATGAAACTCATGTAAATAATCAGAGTAATTTCATAAAGAATAAAAAACAACTTGCTTTTAAAAATAAGTAAAAGTGCTATATTCGGCCGTGGCGAATTTTCTATACCCTTCGCCACGGTGCCTTCCCACCTGTGGTGAAAGGTATAAAAAATCAAACGCATTTAAAACAAGTAAAAGTGCTATATTCAGCCGTGACGAATCTTCTATACCCTTTACCACGGTGATTTTATTTATACACATATGTACAGCATTAGCCATATTGTTGACTCTTTACTTAAATAAATTCGTATGAAAAAAAAAACATTATTCAGGAGTTAAAAAAATAGAAGACAAATGAAAACAAATTCCGTTTGCTACAATTGTCGCCGTGTTGTCAGCTACTTAATGATACTGAAGACGACAGCTACATCGTAAACTCTGACATTGTTGTAGAAATACTTATTTTGCTTTTATAAAATAAAATAACTTTTTCAAAAAATAACAAATATATCCTTCAAAACTTTTTGTTTGTATATGAATTTGTAATTTACAATTTTGTGACATTTGCTTTTGTTGAATAAAATAGAAATTAGCCTAAGTTGACGACAGCCACAACGGTGGCCGTGTAGCCATGTAGCTTTGCTGACTTCAAAATAATCGTTTTATTTTTGACAGTTTGTAGTCGGTATTCTGATGCTGTCTATGTGTTTAATGCACCTAGGTTTTAAAACAGAGATATCATCTATATGTTATGTTATATTCATGATTTACATTTTCAAAGAAATATTAAAATTTTTGTTTTAATTTTTCGAAAATTGTGTGTAAACATTTTTTGTAAAAATGTGTTTTTAAAAATTTTTTGTAAAATTTTATTTGAAAATTTTTTGGAAAATTTTTAAAAAAGATTTTTTTTCGAATATTTTTCTGTAAAATATCTTTTTGAAAATGCTTTATAAATTTTTTTGTAAATATTTAAAAAAAAATATTAAAATTTTTTTTTTAAAAATTTTTTAAAATTTTTTTTTTAAATTTTATTGAAATTTTTTTGTTAAATTTAGGACCTTTCTGCAATCTATATTGAGTTAGAATGGTCAGACTAAAGCAAAAAGAAATCCTTACAAAAAAATTTCCTCATATTGACCCTCCATGTGCCTTTTACCTGCTCCTATTTACCAGTGGGTACCCTGTGGATCCATTGGCTACCTCTATGTGTATTGCTTTCTATTCTATCTCTAATACAAATCAAAGCAGAAAAACCCTACCAATCTAAAAGCAAACAAAAATCGCCCCTCGCAAGGGGTTATTGATCCCCCGAGATTTGTATGCACTCCTTGCGATCTATCCGTCGCAGTCTAATATTTATTTGACAAAAAAAGGCAAAACAGAATATTTAAAGCCGAAAAAATTAAAAAAAAAAACGTGAAAAATATAGGTGGGCGTGGTTTTTGGCCCGCAGCCTCCAAAGAAATGACCGGATGTTGCTGAATTGCAATATCAAAATTTTCGAAACTATGCTGGTGTGCTTAAATTATTTGTATCTCTTCTGGTGCCTTGGCAAATGACATTACAACACTAACACGGACAGACGGACATCGCTTAATCAACTTCTCTATATATAAGGATATATATAAGAATATATATACTTTATGGGGTCGGAAATTAATATTGTAGAAATTACACACGGAATGACAAACTTAAATATAACCTATCCACCTATGGTGAAGGGTATAATAAAATAAGGGCGAGGTAGGAAAAACTACAATGTCAACGCTGCACAGTGAGGCAGGATTAAAATATTTTCAAAATAACTCCGCCATTTGTATTAATCCAAAATTTGACATCACCATAGCAGAGATATATTTGAGTTTAAGTTTTAAGGCTAGACACCATATTATGTACTTGCACCATGGGCATCATAAATATACCAAAAAATCTTTATATATTGTACGATTCAAATAAAGTTTTCTGTAGATATGTAATAAGTAAACGAAAACTAAATAGTAAAAACTCTACAATACTAAGGTAAAGGAAATCACACGATTCCCAAAATAAAGATCAAAAATCCCAAAACTGGAATTTTTTGTATTTTTCCCATAAAGTCCACATATGGGCTCATAAAATACTTTCAGCAATAATTGGTATTTTTAAAAGACTCCTTAACCGCTTTAGTAAAGCAGTTTTCTTTTTGGATCTCTGCTTTGGGATTTTAGAACATATAGGCTGTAGTCAAAATTCCGATGTAAAATAGGTCAAATTAAAGGACCTCCATCTTCTACAAGGGTGATCAATTTTACACGAAATTTGGCTCAAACATACGCACATATACTAGCTAGCTTACACAAAATTATAAAATTTGTATATATTTCTTAAGAAAAGTTTTTTCTGATAGAAAAAAAAACAAAATTGATGCCCATTTTTTAGGCTGATGTCAGAGTGCGCGCTACAAGCGAAGCGAGACTAGAAGCGATAATAGTTTGTGCTATACCAATGCTACAAGATGTCAGAGTGCATGCTATATTGAGCAAGGCGATTTTTTTGTTTATAATAATTTTCAGTGTTTTGCGATGGATTCAGACGATGAATTTTACATGCCAATTAATACTTTTAATGCAGTTTTTGCAAAGAAAAAAGAATACATCAAATAAATAGAAGGCAATTGGAAAATAATAAGTTTCTTTCCTATGGTTTGATACCACAGAACAGAAACTAAACAGTAGAAGCTACAACGCGCTACAAACCATTACACAACCTGCTTTGTAGCATGAACTAGCATCAAGCTTCGCTTTCACTTTGACATGTTTTGAGCCAACACATAAGTAAAACACATGCAGTGATTTATAGTGTATTGTGGCATAGTATTATAGCTTCGCTTGTAGCGCGCACTCTGATATCCGCCTTAGGCTAAAATACATACAAAATAATTATGGAATTTTTAAATTGAAAATCGTCTAGTTTGTAACTCAGAAAAGAGATAATCTTCAAATTTCTCCACAGTATTTTGATTTTGCTGGAGAAAAAATATTCTGAAAATTGTACTCAATATTTTAAAAAAAAACTGGACCAGGGTACAAAGAAAAACAAAAATTTTCAATTCTAAATTGTTTATAACTTGCTCATTTTAAATCATAATTTATAGATTTAAAGAAATGCTTAGAAAAAAATTTGCAGGTGCGAGGTACCCAATTTTAAGACCACATAGCGCCACCCCTGGGGCAATTGGATGGTTGCTAGCGTCAAAACTTAAGCTTAGATACTCCTGCTCTGCTCATATCAAATTTCGGATCAATCGGCCTAGCCCCTTACAAATGGCTAAGTTATTTTCTAAATATTTTGATTTTAACCTAATGTTTTGTAGAAGTTGCTATATTGACTCTCTAGTATTTGAAATCTAAAAGGTGAATAAATCGAAGAAATAACTAAATTATGATGAAATTCTTCAATGCAGATGTTTGTACCTTAAACACGTACCTCCTTATAAAATTTTATAAACGGGTACCTTAGGTTCCTGATTCCAATGTAGGATACTTTTTATCTTATTTTCAAAGAAAGTAGATAACAGCAGTGAAAGTACGCAGATTTTTTCTTACCGATTTAAAAGTACTGCATTCTTTAAGGCATCTTTTATTTTTGAAAGAGAGATATTTTAAACACGGTTGCGCAACAGATGGCGCTGTTTTAAAGTAATCACAAAATATGAATTACTTACTACGAAATAGCCAGTTGAATAAAATTTGTATTTGATATGTATTTTTACTTTATGGAATTAAATCGTTATTAAAATATTTTAAACACCTAATTATAATTATAGCTTCACTATAATTATTAGAATTTCAGAATTTCGTATAAATTTTACAATTTTATCCACGGATGGGAACCTTTATATAAAGAAAATACGTAAGAGTCTAAAAACTTGAACAAAATATTATCAGAAGGCACACATCGCGTGTTTTAAATTAAATAAAATAAAATAAAATAATAAAAAAAAATTGCATCTCTTAATTTAATGTGTCTGTTTTATATTTCTTTAGATAGAGGGGTGCATGAGTGTATTTGAAAGGCACTCATCACTGCGCAGTTAAATAACAAATGAACACACTCATGCACCTCTCTATTCTCTAGCATATGTGACCTGGTCTATAAAAAGGTGGCTTATGACTCAAAAACAAAATTTCTAAAAATTAGCTGTTAAAGATAAACAATGCATTTCGTCAGTTTCTTAGTAGTTTTTCTTTTGCATTATGAACAGTGATGCCCAAAAGGCAACCAAAAAATGCAAAAGAGCATAAATGAGATAAGTTCGTGTGTGTATATAAAGAGCGATGTTTTTTTCTCAATGCCAAGCGCAAACCAGTTTCTGACCCAGCGTTGTCAGGTTTTTGGCAATTTTATCCGCAAAAAAATCACCAAATCGACTTTGACTTACCATAACTTCTAAGTAAGTTAGGACTTTCTAGTGTTCACCACATGAAAGAGCGCCTCAAAAACTATCGAAACAAAAAAAAAAGTGGAAAAATTTTTTTGAGTCATAAGCCACCTTTTCATAGGCCGGGTCACATATGCAATTTTTGTAAAATTTTAATGATTTCTACTTTTTATCACACATAGTCGGACCATCGCCCATACATGAAGCATAGGCCATTGAATGTGGTATTGTGCTTTGTTGCAAAACTCCGGTAAACAAGAAATCAAATGGACCAGAGGCAAATATGCCCACATCGTCGCCAGCATGATGACCTTTGGCGGATTCAATGTAACTGGGAAACTGAAAGTCTAAACAAACAAAAAAATAAGTGAATCAAAAAAATCAAAACTTTTTTTTTTGCTTATACTCACTGGCATCCCTTTTAATATTTCCTAAATCCAAACGATTGCCATTGTCGTCCATGTAATGTTTAGGGCCAATGGCATAATTTAAAGTCAAATATGGCATACCATTGATATCAGTTTCATGTTGATTGAGACCCAAAATATCGTTACCTCTAGCGGGATAACCTGATATGGTAAAGGGATGCGAATGATCTGATGTTACCACTATAAGGGTGTCTGCAGGATCAGTCATTTCTCTAGCCAAGCGTATGGCCTTAGCAAATTCTAAAGTTTCATCAAGCGCAAGTTCTGATTTTGTCTCATGATGGGCAAAATCTATAAGGCCACCCTCAACGAATAGGAAATATCCTTCTTCGTTGCGTTGCAATAACTTTAAAGATGTTTCAGTCATTTCAGTCAGTGTAGGCTGCTTAACTGGATCGGCCAATAAATGATAATCCAGTAGTTGAGATTGATATATTCCCATGATATTGGAGACTTTAGAGGTGAGGTTTAACCTAAGCAATTCTTCACGATTAGTGACAATCACACCTTGGGGATGCATGTCCTGCCAGGTGGAGAGTAAATTTTTGCTATCCTCACGTATACCCAAATTGCCGTGAACATCACGCATGGTGTTGGGTAAAAATTTCGACATACCACCACCCATTGTGACATCAAAATTACGTCCTGGTTCTTGGGTCACCAACTGGGTGGCAATATCCATGCATTCTGTTGGATCCAAACCGAATGACTTGACATCGGTATCACTCTCATACAAGCGACTGGCAACATGAGCATATAGACCACTAGGACTGGCATGCGTTAGAGTGGTGGTAGTTACAAAGCCAGTCGATTTACCTGCCTTTTGAGCCCAGGCAGCTATTGAAGCGACATGATTCTTGGGATCCATACTGGCCGTACAGTTGTTAAACTCAACATGGGCATTGACACCTATAGTAGCTATGTTGCCTTTAACACCACACAAATAGGCTGTGGCTGAGCAGGCAGAGTCAGCTACTTGAGCATTGGTGCAGTAGGTCTTAAATAATAAAAAAAAAAAATTGAAAATAAAAAAAATTTAAGGGTTTGCAGCAACAAAGAGTTAACTCCATTTTTAGCTGACAAATTTTGGAATGACTACAAATACGTTTTAAATATATTTTTCATTTTTGAACAGTTTTTTGCTATTTTCCCAGAAATTATAAAAACTGGAGTTAACTCTTTGTTGCTGCAAACCCTTCAATTAAATAACAATTCGATTAATTATGCTTTATTTCTACCTACTTTGCTTAATCCAACGTAGGGAAAGTTTTCAAAATATAATGCGCCTTCTTCACCCAAATGTCCTTCTTTCTGCCCCTTATAAATTCTAGCTGCTGCTACCGTACTCGTTGACATGCCATCGCCCAAAAATAATATAACATTCTTGGCCCTATTCATATTTAAATGTCGCTTTTTCAAATTCTGCTCCAACTCCTTAAGTGCTAAATTTTTCCAAAATTCAGGATCGTTTTCCTCTGGTGGGCCATATTTTCCGGCACCAATATCTTCGATATAAGCTCGTGCATTGACTGGTCCGAAATTTAGTCCAATTAACTCGATAAGATCGTGAAATTCTTCATCTGAAGCTGCATATACCTTTGTACACAGAACAAAAAATGCTGCTGCCGTGAGACCCAGGAAAATTATTTTAAAAAACATAATTTTACAATCCTTTTCCGTTTACCGTTTCCGTTTACTGTGTTCGTGTAGAGTTAATTTCAAATTACTGTTCTGAACTGTAAAAGTTGCAGCTGAAAATCTTTTTTTTATAAGATCTTAACAAAATATATTTTTTAAATGTTATTTTTTTATTCCTCGTATCTTTTGCATTTATGGCTTAAAAAATGAAAGTCATTAAAGAGGTTTAATGTTCTCTCTAGGTATAAACCAGGAAAGCCGTGTGCTGTTTGTCGATATCAAAAATTATAAAAATCTTTTATATGAGTTTATTTTCGTTTTGTTGACAATTATATATGTTTAAGATAAATACTTTATTATTGTTTATAAATATTTTTGCATTTTAATTGATGCAAATCTATTGACCTCAGGCAAGTTTTAACATGCAGTGATTTGCCCATTGTTTCCTGACAGTAGTGGCGACCGTAGAGTGGCTGCTACTTTAAGTAAAGTAAAAATGCTTGTTTAGAAGAGTGAAATTTGCGTAAAAGTTGTATTACTATGGCCACTACAACAAGAAGTGCTAAAAATTAAAGGGTGTTCCGATTGCGCCCATGCATTTACATATATTACAATATTTTTTGTATCATAATATTCAGACACTTGAAACTTACACATGTTCATTATACCAACAAGTATAATAAATAAAACTCAAAAGTAAAGGGTGTTCCGATAGGGACTTAATATGCTGTCATTAAAAATTTACACAGATTATTTAAAACTATGTTCGATAACACAGTGCAACACGGAAAAAAATAACCATATACGGACACCACTACGTGATAAAAGACAAAAAAAAAAGACCCCTGTCTCCCAGTTTTTCCCAAAATCCTCCAGGTTTTTTATGGGCCCTCAAAGATGTGGGGCCTCGATGTCATTTTTGCAAAAAAATGATCATTTATTCAAGATCATATTTTGCAAACCGTTTGGAATTTTGATATACTCTTTGAGGCAAAGTTGTAGCCCTTGTCATAAAGAAAAAAAAATTGTGAACATATAAAATCAAAAAAACTTCATCTTCAAACAAAATCGCAAAAAACTTTAAAAAATTCAATTTTTTTACCTTTTTCCCCTGTTCAGGTCCATAGGTAGCAAACCGTTCAAAATTCAAGAATTAACTACAAAAATGAACCTAAGATCTCAATAAACAACTTTCTAGAACATATGAACTTCCTAGGAATGATTCTTAACACCGCGGTTAGGTAGCCGCAACAGTGAAAAATTTCCCGAAAATTTTTTAGCTACTTAAGCTAGAAAAAATTTGACTGGTTTGGGACATTGAGCGTGGTAGCTCCCATACAAAATGAAAAAAAATATAATTGTGTACATAGAGAAGTGCAATATGTAGAGTCTTAAAAATATAGACTGGATAAGGATAGTGGAAGTGGTACCTCCTATGCAATGTAAAAAATTATTATCGTGTTAATACGCATAATCTAGCAAAAACAGATTGGATGGGAACAGTGGACTTCGTGTATGCTTTGGATTCTAGACAATGACAAGCTGCTTTTCCGATCCTCAAATTTGCGATTTCGTTTGTTTACATAGTCGCCGAGATGAAAATGCGCCTCGCTTTGGAAATAACTATGCAATATTTCCAAACATTGAAACGTATATCGGTCACTTTGGTCCAATCATTTTAAACCTTTCATCTGGTTATTTAACTTTTGCGGTTTTTGTTAAAAAAAAAAAGTATGAAATATACACAATATTACAAATTTATATAAATAAAACAAACTTATAATCTTCTTTTAATTGTTTCCATAAACATTCGCTTAAATTTGTATTTATAAATGAATCAGCGATTGTAGCTTCTTAATAGCAGGCTGTATAAAGTTTAACTATGTACGAGTATGTTGTTGGTGTGTATGTGTGTCAATAAATTTCGTTAAAATTTTTGTCAGCCGTGGCATTAAGTTGCTCACATTATTGCTAAACTTTTACTATTTGTTATGAAATTATTTTTAGAAAGCAATTGACTTGCAAATTTTGTAGACGTTTTATTAAAGACGTCGTCAAGGAGTCTAAAGTTAAGTGTAGATAAATAAAATGTATTTTTTTTTTCTTTATACTATTTTTAGCTAAGTTTATGTTTCTCTAAAAGTAATAATAATAGTTTTAATGTTACTTTTACGTACACAGAAAAAAATTTTTGCACCAATTAAAGGTTTTGATTGGTTTCAGATACAACTTTAATTTAATTTTTTATTAATTCAATTATTTACTTAATTGAAATATTCTTGTGTTCATTCTTAATTAATTATATAATTGAGTCAATTAAAAAATTAATGAAATTTGCATCTGAAACTAATTAAAACTGTTAATAGGAGCAAAAATTGTTTCTGTGTATAAGTTATTTTTTTATTTAATCTATACATATAATAAAATAGTAACTCATTTCCTCTCTGTCTGTCTGTCTTTCGTTATTTGTGTTCGCGTCACGTAAAAACTACTGGCTGAAATTTAAAAATTTTTGTGAGGAGGTACATTAGCATCATTCCTCATTCCAATATAGCATATTTCTTTCCAGGAGAAAGTGGAGAAAAAGCAATGATATTACGTCGATTTTTTTACCGAATGTATTGCATACCTTAAGGCATCTTTTATTATTGAAAGCAGTATATTTTAAGCAATGTTGCGTAACAAATAGCGCTGTTTTAAAATAAAGAATAACTCATTTCCTGTCTGTTTTTTACAGAGCTTTACAATAATATTTAGATTATGAGGTACCCAGAGATGGGTACCTTTATATCAAATAAATACCTAAGAAATAAAAGTTGTGTGGATTACTTTCAAAGCAAAATCGAACAAAATATTGCCAGGACGCACAGCTTGTTTTTAATATTTATACTTACATATAATGGGCATAATACACATTCTGTCTAATTTTCTAGTATTTGTGTATAAGGGTTAAAAATTTTTGGCAATATAATTCAAATTATCGTCGCTATGAGGACACCCTTTAATTTTTAAGTTTAAATTTGTATTATCTTATAGGGATGAGGTCTTTTTTATTTTTTACGTTTCAAAAGACAATATGTATATTGTATGGGGACACCCTTTATATTTTTAAATTATGATTTTTTTAAGGGACCAATTTGTCGGCACAACGTTTCTTTCAAAATCGATGAAGAAATTACTTAGTTTTGCGGGCACATATATAACAAAGCAACATATAGACAGACCACTTAATATTATTTTACATTTTTAGAAATGGTTAAAAATAAAATTGAAAACTAAATTTTTTTATTTTAAATATTTTTATTTTAGACTTAAGATATGAGTAATTATTGTCAGTTCAAAAATATTGAATTTACAATTAATAATAATTGTACAAAAAAAAAGAAAACTTAAGGATCTCCCCACAAAATTTGTGTTTTTGAAGTAAAGAGATGTTTTTAATCGTTATGGCCAGACACACAGGGTGTGTGTTAGTTTGGCCAGAATAACTACAATTAATAAAAAAAAATTAAATTAAAAATTATAGGTTACCCCCAAACCAGACGTGATTAAGTTTATGTATTTTATTTATTTTTTTTTACTTACGGATTGATCCTTCTTTGTTATAACCTTCACCACAGGAGGAAAGAGTATATATAAATTTGTCATTAAATGTGTAATTTCTACCATATTCATTTCCGATCCCATAAAGTATATATATTCTGGATCCTTATACATAAAAAAGTCGATTGAGCGATGTCCGTCTGTCCGTGTTGACGTTGAAATTTTATTTGCCAAGAAGAAATATCAAACATTTAAGCACACCAATGTGTCAGGCATAGTTTCGAAAATGTTAGGATTGCAATTTAGCAACATCAGATCATTTTTCGGCATTAATGATTCTCTTTTGCTTTTTTTTTGTCAAATAAATATTAGACCGCGACAGGTAGATCGCAAGTAGTGCATACAGATCTCGGGGGATCCATAACCCTCTACGAGGTTCAATTTTGTGTTTTGTATTTTTAGGTTGGTAAGGATATTTTGCTCTGATTTGTATTAAAGATCTTTACAGAAAGCAATACACATAGAGGTAGCCAATGGACGCACAGGGTGCCCCCTGGTAACCAGGAGCAGTTAAAAGGCACATGGGGAGGAAGGAAATTTTTTTATGGAAGGTCCTAAATTTAAAAAGAAAAAAAATTTCCAAAAATATTTAAAAAAAAGTTTCCAAAACATTTTCAAACAGATATTTGTAAAGTAAAATTTTCGAAAAAAAATTTAAATTTTCCAAAAAGTTTTCAAATAAAATTTTACAAAAAATTTAAAAAAAAAAATTTACAAAAAATTTAAAAAAAAGTTTGCAAAATATTTTCAAACGTATATTTTTACAGTAAAATTTTCGAAAAAAAAAATTTTAATTTTCCAAAAAATTTTCGAGAAAAATTTTACAAAAAATTTAAAAAAAAATATTTTTACGAAAAATTTTTGCAAAATTTTTACAAATGAAAATGAAAATCATGAGTCTAACATCACATATTTTTAATATTAAGAGTATACATATGCAGGTGGAAAGAGTATATATATGTAATTTTGTCATTCCGTGTGTAATTACAAAAATATTAATTTCAAAAAAATTTTTTAAAAAATTTAAAAAAAGATATTTAACAGAAAAATTTTCGAAAAAAAAAAATTTTTGAATATTTTCGAACAAAATTTAAAAAAATATTTTTACAAAAAATGTTTTTTGAAAACATGTTTTTTTACAAAGAATTTTCGAAATATTTAAAAAACAAAATTTGTATATTTCTATGACAATGAAAATCATGAGTGTAACATAACATATTTTTAATATTAAGAATATATCGCTCATTTACTTGAAGACCGTCATAAGTCAAAAAAAGGCATTTTGTAAAAAACGCATTTTAAGTTTTTTATTCTGCACTGTTAAGTAAAACAACATGAACATGCCTCAATTTCGAAGTCAAATAATAAAATGATATGTTATTTGTATATTATTTAGGGAAAATCTGGAATATTTTGTAACTAAAATATGTCGTTATTATTAATAAAAAAAATTGAAACAAATGAAATGAAATAACGGCATATTCTATTCCCACGCGAAAAGTACACAAGATAAAATCATGAAATTAATATACAACATGTAGCGGAATAAAAAGAACATTTCTGCATCACTAACTCAAAAATCACGTTTTTTGACTTATGACGGTCTTCAAGTAAATGAGCGATATGTATGATTCTTAAATAGATGATATCTCTGTTTTAAAACCTAGATGCATTAAACACATAGACAACATCAGGATACCGTCTACAAACTATCAAAAATAAAATACAGACGTTTAAAGGTAAACGATTATTTTGAAGCCAACAAAGCTACATGGCTACACGACCACCGTTATGGCTGTAGTCAACTCAGGCTAATTTCTATTTTGTATGCGACAATTTTATTTTATTCAACAAAAAAAATCCCATAAAATTATAAATTACAAATTCATGTACAAACAAAAAGTTTTGGAGGAAATATTTGTTATTTTTTGAAAAAGTTATTTAATTTTATAAAAGTAAAATAGGTATTTCTCGTATTCAATATCATTAAGTAGCTGACTACACGGTGACAGTTGTAGCCAACGGAATTTGTTTTTATTTATCTGCGTAGCCACTGTCTTATATTTCCTTTTTCTCATACGACTTATTTTAATTTATGTAAATAATTAACAATATGGATAATGGTGTACATGCCTGTATAAATAAAATCACCGTGGTGAAGGATATAGAAGATTTGGCGTAGCCGAATATAGCAATCTTACTTGTGTTTATTATAATTTTAATGCCCGTATGACTGTTTTAAAGTCAATTTTAGTGCAAAATTTTTTAATTTTGCTTTTTAACTATATGAGGGTACGAAGATAAGTGTTGTTAACCATCACCTAAAAACCAATAGGATAATTTTAACAATTTAAAGCACTTTATTTTCACAGTATTTTAATCTAAAGTTAATAAAGTTAAAGTATTTACAATTTAAGCAACGTAACTTTTTTGATTAAATTAAAAATCGCTCGGTGATACGGAACCCCGATTAAATTAATTTAAATCAGCAAACGACATTATGATTCAAAAATAATTATTTATGTAATTAGAGAAACAGAATATTTCTATTATCGAATTAGAAGAAAAAAAAATTTAAGAATTAAGAGTTTATGTGATAAGAAACTAATGCAGTGGAAAGAGAAAAATGTTGCTGAAAGCCTGTGGGCAACATACAATAATTTTATTAATTTATTAATTCATTTTTAATTAATAATTTAATTAATTTTAAATTAAAGCTCAATTAGGTTTTTACTTGATTCAAATAAATATTTGTTCAAATAGAACAAAAAAAATCGTAATTAAACAATTAATTGAATCAATTAATTATTTAATTAATGTTTAATCTAAAACCAATTAAAACCTTTAATTGATGAAAATATTTTTTTCTGTGTTGTAAGAGAGATGTGTTTATTTATTTAATATAAATTCCTATCAATACCAGCTGCATAGGCCATCAAATGTGGTATCGAATGCTGCTGTAGTACGCCACTAAATAAATGAGAAAATGGACCGGAGGCAAATATACCCACATCGTCACCTGCATGAACTCCTGAGAAACCGGGTATTTGACTGGGATGAGCAGAATCTGTCAACAGGACAAATAAATATTGCAAAATTTTCTTTCAATATAAATTGTGTGTGTACGAGTACTAACCTGAATTCTCCATAATGGCCTTTAAATCTAAAGATTTACCCTGCCCATCTAAATATTGTTTCGGTCCTACAGCATAATTTAAGGTGGCATATCTTTTGCCATTTCTATCGAAATCATGCTGATTAACACCCAAAATGGGTGTACCACGTCCCGGATAACCTGAAATGCTTAAGGGATGAGCATGATCAGATGTTACTACAATCAGAGTTTCTTTGGGATGTGTTAAGTTGTAGGCCAATTCTATGGCCTGTGCAAATTCCAAAGTTTCATCAATACTAAGGGCAGGCTTATTAAAATGATTGCCATAGTCTATTAGGCCACCTTCAATAAAAATCACAAATCCTTTTTTATTCTTTTTTGTAAGAAACCTAAGAGCCACTTCGGTCATTTCTATCAAACGAGGTTGCTGATGATGATGATCAGCAAAAGCATGGAAATCCATTAATTTCGAGTTAAATATTCCCATAATTTTATCGACTCTGTTTAAATTTAAATTTAATAATTGTGTACGATTGGTAAGAATAATGCCTTGGGGATGCATTTCTTTCCATAAATTTAATAAATTTTGGCCATCTTTACGTTCTCCCCTTAGACCCCAATTATCGTTTAGGTTATTGGGTAAAAATTTACCCATACCGCCACCCATCATTACATCTAAATTCCTACCTGGCGATTGTTTAATCAATTGCTGGGCCATGTCCATGCAGATTGAGGGTTCTTGTTGCGTATTGAACACATCTGCATCACTTTCCCAAAAACGACTTGCTACATGGGCATACATAGCCGCTGGACTGGCATGAGTCAGACTAGTGGTGGTTATAAAGCCAGTAGATTTACCTGCTTTCTGGGCCCAATCTGCTAAAGAGGTGACATGATTTTTTGGATCCATGCTCATTGAGCAATTGTTGTATTGCACATTAGCAGACACACCAATTGTCAAGATGTTGGCTTTGACGCCGCACAGGTAGGCGGTCGCGGAACAGGCGGAATCTGCTACTTGAGAATTAGAGCAATAGGTCTGGCAGCAAATCCATAAAATTTAATAAAGTTTAAGCTTAAGACGTTAGTAGAGCTCTTACCTTACTTAATCCCACCCAAGGAAACTTTTCAAAACTTAATAAATCCTCTTCGCCGGTATTGCCCTTCAATTGGCCCTTGCGTATACGAGCTGCCGTTAACGTTGACAAGGACATGCCATCACCCAAAAAGAATATTATATTTTTCGCTCTGCTATAATTCGGCACTGAAGTCAAACGTTTGACTAGCTCTCGCTTGGCCAAAAAACGCCAAAATTCAGGATCTTTTTCTTCCGGCGGAGTATACCTACTAGCGGTTTTACTGTTCCAAATATTTGGGTTATTATTTTCACTACTCAATGAATGAATGTCCTGATCCTTTATTGTCAACACAAATGTAAAGTTTATAAAAACTATAAAAAATTTAATAAAAATTCTCTTTTCCCGCAACATTGTTACTTTTAAAAGGTGGCGGCAGTCATTGTCTTTCCACTGCTTGAGAAATAATTAAAACTTGGCCCAATTAATTTTAACTTGATTTTTAATTTTTGCATTATTTAACTTTTTAATCTTCTTTTAAATACCAAAAAAAAAAATTTATCATAAGCAAAGTGACAATTAAGCGAGTGATAAAATAAAAATTGCAGTTAAACTAGGACGCACGTGATTATAAGTTTAATTCATTTTCCATAAAATGCAGATTTTATCTCTTAATGTTCATAAAATAAAAGGTTTGTGGAGGTGAGTTGATTACATTATTAGTACTGTATTATTCCACGAGGGCTGTCTTAGAAATGCCGGATGTAAAATTTGTATCACTTTAAAAACTAATGACAGTTATGGCAAATATAAATTTTGGAAACTTAAGTAGCCATCAAAAGGGAACCCTATAAATAAAATATCAAACATGACAAAAAATTTTGAAATGCAGTACTGTAAATTAAAAGGTTTTAATGCTACCAATATAGCTTTTGCCAAGCTAGATCCTTCAGCGAAGTTAAATTTTTTATTTAAATTAAATTCAAAAACTTGTAACTATAAACAGAAATTTCTTCTTCAAAATCTTTTAAACAATTTTTTCTCAAAGAATTGTCAAAATTACTAAAAACAATTCATCAAAATCGTCACAAGCGATGCATGCACAGTAGGGCACATTCAAAATATTTTTAAAAAATTAATAAATTAGACATTTGTAAAGGGCCGATTGATCCAAAATTTGGCATGAGCATATCAGAGGAGTATCTCAGCTTAAGTTTTGATGGTGGGCACCATCCACCGCAACATAAAGATTAAGTAAATCCCACAATAAACGCCAAAAATACCAAAATTTTAATTTTTTAGTCTTTTTTCTACAAAGTCCACATATGGACTTGAAATACTTTCAGCAATAGTGGGGAGTACATATATCTTTATTACAGCAATATTCTTTTTCCGATCCCAGCTTTGGGATTTTAGAACATATAGGCAGGCTAAAGTCAAAATTTCGATGTTAAATAGGTGTAATTTAAGGATCAATGTTACACGAAATTAAATGACGGCCATTTTTAGGCTAAAATACACAAAAATTCAATAACTATGGAATTTTTAACTCAAAAAATATAATCTTCAAATTTTTCCACAATATTTCAAATTTCTCTCACTAACTATGGGAAAAAATTCCAAAAAATTTGCTTAAAATTGTTTAAAGTATTTTGAAAAAATTGTACCATGGTATCGACAAATCAAAAATTTTAATTTTTTAGTCTTTTTTCTAGAAAGTCCACATATGGACTAGGGGTCATGAAATACTTTTTAGCAATAGTGGGGAGTACATATAGCTTTATTACAGCAATATTCTTTTTCCGATCCCAGCTTTGGAATTTTAGAACATATAGGCTAAAGTCAAAATTTCGATGTTAAATAGGTGAAATTGAAGGACCTCCCTCCATCTTCTACAAGTTTGATCAATTTTACACGAAATTAAATATAAAATTTTTATATGTTCCCTGAGAAATTTTTTTTCTGTTAAAAAATAAGATTGACGGCTATTTTTAGGCTAAAATACAAAAAAATTCAATAATTATGGAATTTTTAATTCAAAAAAGAAATTTCAAAAAATTTGCTTAAAATTGTTTAAAATATTTCGAAAAAATTATACTCGCTCATTTTATAGGTATTAACTACACATTTAAAATCATGTATAATTTTTTAAAAATCAAACAAAAATTGAAGAAATCCCGGCGAGAAATTTGCAGGGCGAGGTATCTAACTTTAAGACCACATAGAGACACCCCTGGCAAGTGGATGATGCCCACCGTCAAAACTTAAGCTGAGATTCTCCTCTGCTATGCTCATGCCAAATTTGGGATCAATCAGCCTAGAAATGGCTGATATTAATGGCTGAATATTAATTTTCGACCTCATAATGTATATTTATTCTGGATCCTTATACATAAAAAAGTTGATTTAGCGATGTTCTTCTGTCCGCCAGTATGGGGTTTGAAATCAACTTTGCCAAGGCACCAGATGAGATAGAGAAATGTTAAGCCCACCAATCTGGCAATCGAAAAAAGATGTTATTGCATTTCAGCAACATCAGACCCTTTTATTCGAGGCTGCGGGCAAAAAACCACGCCTACCTATATTTTTTCAAAATGTTTTTTTCGGTTGAAATGATTTTCGTTTGCTTTTTTTTGTTACTAAGTTTTAGACGTTGACATACAGACCTCAGGTGGCAGTAACCCCCCCTATGAGGGGCGATTTTGTGTGTTTTATTTTTTAGGTTAATAGGTTTGATTTGTATTAAATGCCTTTATAAATAGCAATACACCAGGAGAGGTCAATGGACTCCTTAGGGAGGACAATAAGGGCAAAATTTTTTTTAAGGTTTATTTCCTTTAGTCTAACGTAGGAATGAGCCTAATCAAGGACGAGTAAAATAAGCTGTTTTTTATAAAATTTTCTTTTCTTTTTTTTTTAAGTGAAATAACTCTCTGACAAGTAGTACCTATATTAAAGATGTTACTTCCTTTCGAAAGGGAAAGGAGTATATGAAATAGATGGTTAAAATATAGTAGATAAAAAAAAAACTTCAGTTTCGACAACACTACAATTGCACGGTATGTTTATGATAGACCAGTGTTACAGCGTCTCTAGTGTCCATTAGGCACATTAATTTTTGTAGCTAATATAGCCGTTTTTAAAACTATTTTACTTTATTTTAAGTAGGCTAGGGATCAAAGTAAAATTTAAATTAAATTTTTTTTTTTAAACCATTAAATTTGGCATGGCAGTCATATTTATTTTATTTTTCCTCTTACTCCTCCTCTTGAGGGCATAGATTTTCCATTATTTTTTGACTTCCTTCCGCTTCGATAATCTTTATGTTTTTACAGCAAACAGATGATACAATAGACTGCTGTAGCCTGTCCCAGGATGATAGAGCTGACATCTGAAACAATGCTTAATATAGTGATGAGTCTTGCTGAGCATTTGCTGATCTTTCTTTGATGCCAGGAATGAGCTTCAAGTTTGAGCTTGAGTTCAAGTTATCTTTTTTTATTATTTTAAATCGGCGAAACTGAAATCGGTTGTTTAAATCAATATTGAATTTTTTATGATTTCTTTCCTTGAGTTGCTTTTTATGTTTATTCACTTTTTATACTATTGTAGTCTTAAGTAAAAATATAAGCTGTTTTATAATATCTCTCAAATAAAAAATACTAAATGATTTAATCGTTTCCATTGTTTCTGTTATTGTCTTACTCACAAAACGAAACGAAATGTTTCATTTTGTTTATTTTCGAATTATGGTTTAACTTGTTACAGTACAATGAAAAATTATTTTCGAACTTAATTTATCGAGCAGAGTAACAAAGGTCTTAACCCGTTGTGGAAGTGTGAAAGCACCCAAAGTCTTTGTTGGGAATTAAACCCGCAACTACCAAACTGATAGTGTAGCACATTATATATTAGTCTACTGGAAAACCAAATTGTTTATAATCTGCCTTATTACGGTTGTCGTTGTCGAAGTACGACCACCCTAATAAAGCTAAATATCTAAAAAAAAGTAATATATTATTTCAGTATTTTTTCTCACTTTCGAGAAATTAAATGAGTTATAATGAATTTTTTATTTCGCGTATAGATGACCTCTAAGAAATTTTTGCATAAGCACTCTAACTCAACTGACTTTTATAAACCAAATTAAGAATCTCAGTAATATCTACCTCGAGTACCATTATGATTTCTTTGGCTGGTAAAGTGTTGATTATTCTTTTACACTTCATTAAATTTATGAATTGTTTACCGTCCACCTACTTACAGGTACTTGTAATAGATCAACGATTTCATGCTCAATAGAATAAACGTTTGGTTACAAAAATATATAAAGAGAAATGGATGAACTTAGTATGAGAATTTAAAATAATATTTTTGATTGAATTAAAGTGTTTTTCTACGTTAAATAAATGCTTAAGAAGCAATAATAAATCTAATTTCTGCCATGATTTTTTTGTGTCTATCGCATAAGTAAAAAGAATTTTATGCGAAAGCACAAATCCTGATATAGAAAAGAAAAGGTGAAACCAATTAGGAAATCAATATTGTGCAGCTCAGTTTACTTACTATGCGCTTATTAATGCAAAAGCACTCATTGCATGATAATAATTTCAGTAAAGATTTTAACCTAATATTTAGCTTATGAAAATTTAAAGTATTACAGCTGAATAGTAGCAGCAAAGTAAGAAAAATAATTAAATTGGTCAATTCAAAAAAAAAAGAGAAAAAAATTCATTAAAAATATAATAAGATTAAAAATAAAAATGTGTAAGAGTGCAATCTGATCAACTGTGCATACATTAACAAACAAATCAGTCAAGTGCAAGTTGTTCATTTTTTTATGTCTTATTCGGCACCCTTTAATTTTAAAATTAAAGTCATATACGCGAAAATTGCATCATTATTGGAACACCCTTTAAATTTTAAAATTGTTGTTATAGCGGCAATGGTAATACACTTTCTATAAAAATAACAGAAACAAGTTAAACAATGTACGTTTACACTATAATATCTAATTTCTTGTTTTTATTACCTGTTATAGCAGACATAGTATCGAAGCTCTGTGTTAACAGTCTGTCTAATTCAAGTGTCTTTCTGGCAACCGTTCGGTAATTTATGACCTTCTTACTTCCATTGAGTCTCGTGCTAGTGTTTACTGGCTTTAGAATGCCGACTACTAACTGTCGATTGATAACTGTGGACGGTTAAGTGTCGACTGGTGAGTGTCGACTGGTGAGTGTCGACTGGTAAGTTTCGACTGGTAAGTGTCGACTGGTAAGTGTCGTTTGGCAATTGTCGACTGGTAACTGCCGACTGATAGGTATCGACTGGTAATTGTTGACTGGTAATTGCCGACTGGTAGGTATCGATTGGTAACTGTCGACTGGTAACTGTCGTCTCGTAACTGTCGACTCGTAACTGTCGACTCGTAATTGTCGACTGGTAAGTGTCGACTGGTGCGTGTCGACTGGTAGGTGTCGTCTGGTGATCGTGCTGCATTTGTGGCATTTGCAACAATTGTAGATTTAGCTAATATTTGTATATCATCGCTTAACTACATACTTGCAGTTTCGACTTCTAACTAATGTATATTCATTTTAACATTACACTGTATTTACAAACATATAATTTTTAAAATTTGCTATAGTAAGAAACCGTTTTTTGTCACTTACATCCTTAAGAATTACATAGCCGAAAAAAGTCCCATTATGCAATTGGTCTGCTTCTATATTCCCTCTAAATTAATATAACAATTACATAATTTGTTGACTGCTGTCAGACTTTTCGGTGAAGATCATCACTACTCGCTGTTTGTTGGATAGGGTTATTAAACTATGACTTGCACGCAGAGAAAACATATTTAGTTTTAACTATATAATTTTCAAATCACAACCAAAGTTTTATTACTATTCCAAAATAAATATTGTATTTATATCCATAATATATATTACTAGTAAACAAATTATGATAAATTTGCGCTGCTAGTTATTTTTTTTAAGTAATAGATTATGGAAACTACAACCATGTTGTTTCTTTGCCTGTGGATAGTACTCCTAATAATTCGAGATTTCTTAGTAATATTTTCTTTAATTTAGAAAATCTGTAAAACCATATTTTTGTCGAAATAAAAACAAAAATTTTTAAATTATTTTTGTATTTATATATAATTTATATTGGGCTCAAGGTCAATTTTTAATAAATAAAATATTATTTATTAAATTTGTCCGACGTTTCGTTGGTTTTTTTTTTCAACTTCTTCAGGGGTTTGTTTTTTTTTAAATCTGTCTACACATAAAAGTAAAATTTAAAACTATTAGTTCATTAATTGTTGCATTATTTTTTTATTTTAATTTTTATATAAAGATTTCGATAAATAAAGTTATTTGTTATTGACCACATAATTTTTTGCTGGTTATAAAAAAAAGAATTGTTGCCTGTGCCAAAAAAAAACTTAAACGAAATCACTTTGCAGTTTTCACAAATTAACCAAAAAATAACCCACAAAATTGGTCACAAATTAAAAAAGAAAAAAATACATGCAAACCAATAGCAACACCACATTACGTTGGTCTTTCTTTCATACCTTCGACTTGCAATTGGCACAATGCCAATTAATAAGGATATTTTCATATGGCGTTTGCCTGAATCTATCTCATTCCACAGGCTTGTAAAAATCACATTACAACAGAGGTTTCCCGCTGTTAAATGTCCTCATGTCAGAGTGGGGATGAGTAATTGCTTTTCAATGACTTCGTGTCGATATGTAAATTTTAGTTGGTTGTTGTTGTGAATGATTATAAGTGGTGTTTTTATTTCTCTATTTATACTCTTCTCCTTTCTCTACTTTTTGGGTTTTTACTAAACCTACAAGTAGTTAAATTGGCAACTAAACTACTTCAACTCTAATTCTGGTCAATAAGTTAGTGGTGGGATTAAAATGATAACAAGGCAATTTCAAGTGTATTTTTGTGATTTCTCTAGTTTTCGTGAAAGGACAAGATGACAATAATATAGACAAAAACATCTGCAGCCTCCCATATATACCTTAAAAATTCTTACGATAATCGTAAAACTGGCCATAATTCATTGTTTAACAGACAACTTGGAAAATAGACATTCAGGTAGACACACGTTCACAACACTTACAAATAATTATCTGCTTAGGCATCAACTACTTCTCATTAAGTAATTGTTTATAATTAGTTTACAGGGAAATACATACATCTTACGTATCATAAATTGTAATATTGTTTGTTATTCCACAACTTCGAAAAAAAAATTTTAACTCAAATGCGTATTCCTACCCAGACTACGTATATCAGGCTCAACAAGTCATATCTGTTAAAATAAGTATTAACTTCAGAATACGTTTTTCTACATAAAATAAGTAGAAAATACATAAATTCAACTAAAAGTAATAAGTCGATTATGAATGGCAACCGAACTTCAAAAAAACGATTCCTATATTCTTGGCAACTTTTTTTCAGTTGCCAAGAAGTTATCGAAATCGTTATCTTGACAGATCGGCAACTGAAAATGAATGTAAACAAGCATACAATAAATAGCAAAGGGGTAGAAATTCAGTTAAAAAAACAAAAAAGTGTTAAAATATAAAATAAAATAAATACAAATAAAAAGCAAGTAGTAAAAAATTAAATAAAAATCAATCAAGAAAAAATACATGATTTTTTTGAAACGCTAAACTCTTTTATTTTGAGCTATTTTTTTCTTTAATTTGGCTTTAAAATGGATCCACACCCGCTGCCATTCTTCTGTTGAACGTAATGGTGGTCCACAGCTATTTCCAAGCTTCTATAGTGCATTCTTTTGTGTCTTCGGACACCTCGAGCAATATGTGGGTTATTTTCCATTTTTTGTATTAATAGCTCAAATTGTTGTCTGATGGTAAGTTTTACCATTTCGTAATCTACAGTTAAGCAATTTATTTAAATTTTCATTAAAAAATAAATTAACATTCTTACTTTTCTGTTTAACAGCCTTTTTCAATTGAAAAATTGCCAGTTGCCATCCGTAATATAATTTTGGCAACTGGCAACGCAATTGAAGTTCGGTTGCCATCCGTAATCGACTTATAAGTGTTTTTCTAGAGTTGTGCTTGTGTTAGTTCATTAAAATCAGCGATGTTTTTAGTTAATATCACTACACTGAATTAAGTGCTTCGAAAATAAGGTCAGATATGTTAAAAACACGTCACTAGCGATATTTGTTATTATATCCGCCACACATTGGGATTTTCGATGCCAAAAGTGGGAATTAATTAATCTATTTGTAATTTTTGATATTTTTTGCTTAATATCACTTAAGGCCATGATTCACTATCACACTCAGTCTCACGATCTGTCAAAAATAGCATGTCTGCTAAAATATACGATGGTGTGGATTAGAAATGTATGTATGTGTTTGACAGACTTTTTGGGAGGTCTGTACGTTTTCATAATCTTTTGAAAAAATTCATAAAATAGTATTTTTCCATGCAATCGGAGTTCAAAAATCTTTTTTTGTATGCTAGTGTGGCATCTAGAAATGCCATTTTGAAACGATTTGAGTATGACAGAATTCTGTCACATTTTTTTTTTTTTTTTTTTTGTGATTAAATCGTAAGATTGTGTAGGAGTGTCAATCATGGCAAGCTTCGAATTTAGGGGAACAAATTTATTGATTGTGAATACAAATTATTTAATAATAACCTCTTAAGCCCAGTATTCTGTTCAGTTTTTCATGCGCAAAGCTTTCAAACTACATACATAAAAAATTTTTATGAAAAAGTCTTGAAAAAATGTTGCAGAAATAGTACTCTGTTTTTACTGTGGAAAAGCATTGAAATGCTTTTGGCAACATTTTATCAAAGCTGTGAAATAAAGCAAAGAGGCATTATTTCATGTGGAATTTTTCAAACAATAGCTGATAACTTGGTTTTTGTTAGCATTTCTAAAACAATGTGGTATACTTAAAAACAATAAAATCGTCAAATTTTCCTTGTGAAATAATAAATGTTGCTCAACATTTTTCACAAATTCGAACAGAGTAATAGGCTTTAAGCTCAGTATTCTGTTCAGTTTCTAATGCGGAATGCTGTCAAACTACATAGATAAAAAATTTGTATGAAAAAATGGTGAAAAAATGTTGCAAAAGTAGTCGAAATATTTCTGGCAACATTTTACCAAAGCTGCGAAATAAAGCAAATGGGCTTTATTTTTATGTGGAATTTTTTGTAATTTTTTTATGGACGATTTTGAAAAACAATGTGGTATATATTGAAAAGCAATAAAATCGTAAAATTATTCCAAATCGCTAGATAGTCACCACATTTTGAATGTCAAATTTTCCTTGTGAAATAATAAATGTTTTCAACATTTTCCACAAATTCGAATGGAGTACTAGGCTTTAAGCCCAGTATTCTATTCAGTTTTTCATGCGGAATGCTGTCAAACTACACAGAAAAAAAAAATTGCATGAAAAAGTCGTGAAAAAATGTTGCAAAAGTAGTTGAAATGTTTCTGGCAACATTTTACCAAAGCTGTGAAATAAAGCAAATGGGTATTATTTTTATGTGGAATTTTTTGTAATTTTTTTATGGACAATTTTGTAGAACAATGTGGTATATTTAAAAGCAATAAAATCGTAAAATTCTTCCAAATCGCTATATAGGCGCCAAATTTTGAATGTCAAATTTTCTTTGTGAAATAATAAATGTTGCTCAACATTTTCCACAAATTTGAATAGGCTTTATCTAGAAAGCTAGAACACTAAGAGTTTTTGAAATTTGAGCTGAACTGAACTAAGGACATTATGAGCTCTATTTGCAATTTTTATATACTTGAAAGATTTCCTATTGAAACCCTGCCAAATCGCTCTATAAATCGTGGAGATAGGGTTAAAAAGAGCGATATCCTGTATTTTCCTCAGGTTTTTCCGATGTTGTTTTATATGTATGTTATTATTTATTTCTCTTTTGCATTGTAACCCGACAATTCAGAAATATAACTCTAATATCACATTTCCACAAAAATTTCAAATTTTACCCAAAAATAGTAGTTTTGACCGAAAATGCACAAAAAATAATTTAAAACTTCGCCAAAATACCCAATATTATCCAAAAAGAAAAATGTCACTTCCTTTTTGGGTTTTTAAGTTGAAATATCTCTTCTAAAGACTTCAGATAACCTAAAATTATTTCCTCATTTCTCTCATTAAATCATGCTTTGAAGTTTTGCAACATTTAAAAAAAAACTTATTTTACAAGCCTGCAATATTTATTTAATTTTGTGTTATTCTGAAGATAATGATGCTGCATCAGTTGCTTTATAAATTGATAGATTCTACTGGTGGTATATGAACATGTATTTCACCTGTCTCTACCTTAAGTATTTCTTCCATTTTTCTTGTTTGCTAATCCTTTTTTTTTTGTGTACTACAAAGTTCAAGGTAAATTTATACAAACATTCTAGAATCATGTTGTTCAGCACAAAGTTTATTTAACAATTCACTTATCCAACTTATTTTGTATGAAAACGATACACATAATCGATTTTGCTACATACTCTTGAGTTAAGAAGTCTTAAATAAAACTTTATTAAATGTATCCGAAAAGTTGTTCGAAACATGATACATCTTAAAAATATAAAAGTATAAAAGAGTTTAAGATAATTAAATACTTTTGTTTTGTTTAAATTTTAGTAAAACATATTTGAAAATTTTTAAGTTTGAGTAATAGTTATTTGTAATATTTTTAAAATAACAGCTTATTTAAAGCACCAATATAAAAAGCTTTAAAGCTTTTAATGTTAAAGATCATTTTCTGTGGTAGTTAAAAAATTTCTGCTCTCTTACAGAAAACTGCATTACCTTTAAAAAATGTTAAGAGTTGCCAGTTTGTTTTTCGAGATTTTAGAAAAAAATACCTGAAAATCATAAAATTAAGGAATGGATTCATCGATCGATACCGAAACTGCAATGAAGTCAGAGGCGTTTCTGATGAGCCTTGTGAAATTTAAGTAAAATAAATAATAAATTAAAAAAATACAAGTTAGTATTATTAATAACCCAAGATGTTGCAGCAAAGGTTTTATGAAAAATTCTATTTTTGAGTTCTGTAAATAGTTTCCACTCTACTAAAATAAGAAGTGCTGCCAAGTAATTTAAATCGGTAAAATTGTATACATTCGGAATTTTGTCTCTCTATTTTCTTGTAAAAGCAGCGCTGCCATCTTAGCTCTTTTCGTGGTATTTTTTACCTCCTTTTGACTCCCTGTGTAATATAACAGTAACATAAATTTTAAACGAATTTTATTTTATTAAAATTTAATCCGTAGTTTTTTTCTTGTTGCGAACACAGACATGCAGCCGGACAGTCATACAAAATTTTTAAAAATTTGTATTTTGTATTCCATATCGATTAATACCAGTAAAATGTTCCTTAAATATTTCATGTGCAGATACGTTCCTATCCTAACCGAGACGTGCAGTAGAAAACGATCAGACATAACTTTATATATTTTTTTTTTTGTTTTTGGTTTAAACGTCTAAATGGATAACACTTATAGGTTATATTGCCAGAGCTTTCTTCCGGAAAATCTAGCCTGTGTACAGGAAGTAAGCTCACCAGAGTCCACTCCTAGAGTATTATTGGTCTCCACCAATATCAATCTTATCTATTGGTGCTGGTACTGGACCACGTCGAAAAAGTGAGGTTCCAATCCTCACTTGTAAGTTTTTATTTGGTTCTCCACAAGGTTCTTTCATCCAATAAAGTATTTAATTCTTGTCACTTTAAGGCCCATTATTATAAATTCCCTTTAGCTAAAGTTAGGATTTTGTTGGAGCGATACGTAGTTTTTCGTTATAATAATGAGGATAATGCTCATTGCTATAACTTGTTCTTATAGTACGTGATAGTTAAAAGTGGTTTTTAGCTTACTTTTAATAACGAAAAACTATTTATCGCCATAACAAAATCCTAACTTTAGCTAAAGGCAAGTTATAATAATGCGCCTTAATCTAGTAATTTTCAAGTTTTTATTTGATCTCCACCAGGTTCTTTCATCCACTTTTTAAAAAATGATTATTTTCTTGCAAAGTTGTGATTCTTAAATCTTCTTGTATACTATTTTTTAATACATCCAATATTTTGTTTTCCATTCTTTTTGTTAAGGTTGATACTTTTATTTGTTAATAATTTTAACATTTTCGCAGTTCCACATAAAACAGTTAGTACAATTTAATACATATTTACAATTAACAGTTAGTTATATACGAATACATGTGGTCAATGGAAAAAAACACCAACGACTGTAACTCGATACAGTTAGTCGAGGCACACATTTAGCCAATGCGACAGTGCGAGGCAAAACTCTGGTGGTGAGTTAAATAGAATCAGGCCTGATCACCCTTAAAAAATAATGATAACGACGAGAAAGTTGTTTATCAAACCGCAGCTGCTTTACGACTGAACTTTATATATTAAGAAGTATAAAAAAACTCCAAAATTAAAGTGTGCCCATATAGTGAGGAATGTTTTACTCATATTTGTAACCGTAATAGGTTTTACAGAGTATTTTTAGATTTAGACCGTTATAAAGTCTATTATAAAAAAATTAATGGCTCTTGCAATTACGTACGATTCAAATCAAATTTTCTGCGGTTAAGTAATTAGTAAACGAAAATCAAATAGCAAAAAATCCACAACATTAAGGTAAAAGAAATCCCACAATTCCCAAAATAAAGACCAAAAATCCCAAAATTGGTATTTTTTAGTACTTTGCCAATAAAGTCCACATATGGAGCAGGGCATATAAAAAACTTTCAGTAATAATTGAGAGTATATATAGCTTTATTACAGCAGTCTTCTTTTTCCGATCCCAGCTTTGGGATATTAAAACATATAGGCTAAAATCAAAATTTGGATGTAAACTAGGTCATATTAAAGAACCTCCATCTTCGACAAAGTTGATCAATTTTACACGAAATTTGGTTTAAACGTACGCACCTATAGTTAGCTTTTACAAAATTATAAAATTTTTATATAGTTATTACATTATTTATTTTCAATGACATAGGATTCCTTGAAAATTTATATGATATTAAATAAAATATTATTTCCATAAAATATAATAATCGAAATTGATTTTTATATATTCCTTAAGAAACTCTTTTTCTATTAAAAAAACAAGATTTGTGTCCCTTTTTAAAAAAAATTGCTGAAAATTGTACTCAATATTTTGAATAAAACGGACCAGGGTATTGAAAAATCAAAAATTCTAATTTTAAATTGCTTATAAGCTCGCTCATTTTAAAACATAATTTTCAGATTAAAATATCACTTTTACCCCCATTATTATAACTTTCCTTTAGCTAAAGTTTGGATTTTGTTTGAGCGATAAATAGTTTTTTGTTTTTAAAAGAAAGCTAAAAACCACTATTTAACTATCACATACTATAAGGACAAGTTATAGCAGTGAGCATTATCCTCAATATTATAACGGAAAACTAATTAGAGATCCAACAAAATCCTGACTTTAGCAAAAGGCAAGTTATAATAATGGGCCTTATTAACTTAAAGCCTTGTATTATTTTTTAAAATCAAATAAGTGCTTACAAGTAAATCTAACGCAAAATTGGCAACCCTGCAAATGAACTCTCATAACTTGTATTAAGCGGCATGGCCACACATCAAAGTAATGCATCAAACTCATGTTATTTTTTATTGTGTTAGTGAAAAAAAACCCACACGTATAGGGTCGATGTGAGTTTGATGAATATCTAAACACTTTTGATTTTCACTATCTGCGCTGTAAACATATGAGGGTACTTTGATGTGTGGGCGCGTAATTACTTCAAATTTTATTTTTACATAATTTTCAAAGCGACAACATCTACTACTTTTTTCGACTCGGTATAATCAAAATGGAGGTGAAAAATTTTATTTTAGAGTTAATTGAAGTTTATATCGATTTTCCTGCTTTATGGCAAGTAAAAAGTGAAGAATACAGTAATAGAACTGAAAAATAATTTATTTTGCTCATTTTTAACCAAAAAAAAAAACTTAAAAAAAATTTAAAAGATTTTGTGTTTAAAAATTGTACGTGTTTCCCTTTGCAAATCAACTTTAAAATGAAGTTTGATGGAATGAGTTTGATGTGTGGCTGTGCTAAAAGTGGTTTTACACTGCGTGTATTTGTCATATGACTTGTCACTTTTCCCTGTGTAAATTCTATACACGACGTGTGAACCCTTTCAAACATAACATGTGTATTTCCCATGTGTACAATACATATGACATTTTTCATTTAGAACGTGTTCTATTTTGATGTGACACAGCATCTGACATCCTGCAATGCCAACGTGATATTTCGTTATTTTATGCTTTTTGTGGTACCAAAAGCGGTAAAAATGTGGTAAAAGCACTAGGCATCTTTGCATCAGCTGTGGTTGGAAATAAAAAACCGTGTGGCGGCAAAATTATATATTGTAGGTTATGTCACATGTAATTACACATGTACGTTTGAAAGCAAAAATTAAACCGTATGTAAAATGGCCATTTTGACAAACACATGAAATTACATATGGGTTATCAAACTGACAAGTCATGTGATAAATACACGCAGTGTAAAACCATTTTAAGCAAAATACAATATTACCAACACATACACAAATTTGACGAAGTAGTTTGATGTGTGGCCATGGCCCTTTAAAGCTCTCATAATTTAATCAGAATTATTGGCCAATAATTCATTAGGCCGACATGAGCAGAAAATTTCAATTTTATTTTCGGGATGGCGTAACCTTGTCTTCTATTATCCTTGATAGGTAGGTACCACAACAATTTCTTTTTTAAGGTATGAGGTATAATCTTGATGAATTCTCTGGGCTTTGTCCCTAAATTTTATCTGGTAACTAAAATCAAACAAGAATTTAATGTTAACAAAAAATATAATAACATTTTTGTAAGATTAATTTATACAAACAAAATGTTAAATCCACTGTTAACAGCATTAATGACAAATATACTGCGAAAGAAGTCACAACAACAAAGCAATAAAAAAAGAAAACAAAAAACGAAACAAAACAAAACAAAACAAAACATGATTACAAACATCTGTATGCAACCAACAGCATCAAACAACAAACACCAGCTGAGATCAATTCAATTCATTTTGGTAGTGAACGTGTAAGAAACAACAACGTGCAGTCGAAGAATAGAAAGCGGCAGCGAATAAATTTTTATTCATTTAGAAAAACTAAAATGAATTACATACATACATATGATTGTGTGTGAGTGTGTGTGAATACGTGAGTGATAAATATCGGCAATAAAACCAAAAAAAATAGAAGAAAAGTTTAAAACCATTAGAGAGTTTATAAAAAATAAAAATTTATTCTTCTGATTAAAATTGCGGCTAAAGACTTTTTATTCAAAGTTTAAAACAAAACATAAGCTTATATAAACATATGTATGTACCTACTTATGTATGAAATTTTTTTAATTATAAATAAACAATTTATAAAAAGTGTTTAATTTAATAATAAAAATATACCCAAAGAATAAGTTGTTAATAAAGGACGGTTCACTTAAAATCCGGATGCATGAATGTTTTGATTTCACATTTATATCTATAAGTGGGTGTGGCACTTTCCAAAATAAATCATGTTACTATTAAAGCTAGAATTTTGATATTTTGTGCAAGTAACGCTCTTAAGGGGTGAACCTTTTGTCGGACACAATTTTTGTGAGAACAAATATTTTTCCTCTGAGAGTTTTCACTGCACAATTCACCTATTTCGAAAAATTTTCCGGGACAAACAAAGCTGGCATATGAGTACTTAAATAAACAAGTCATATTAATTTTGCAACGTTTATTAATGATTATTATTATATCAGCTATTGCTCATGTCGTAAATGCATTCTCTTCTGGGCTTTTTCATTTCCATTATAAGCTTGAGGGCATCTGCTTCATTCAACTTCATTTTCATAAAATAATTTTTTATTGAAAAATATTTCTTTGTTAATAATCAACACAAACAAAACAAATGACAAAATTTCATAACATCCAAACACTATATCTGACCCGGCCAAAAATAATTTTTCCACTTTTTTTTTTTTGTTTCGATAGTTTTTGAGACGCTCTTTCACGTGGTGAAAACTAGAAAGTCCTAACTTGCTTAGACGTTATGGTAAGTCAAAGTCAATTTGGGGATTTTTTTGGGGATAAAATCCCCAAAAACCTGACAACGCTGGGTCAAAAACTGGTTTGTGCTTTGCATTGAAAAAAACATCGCTCTTTATATACACACACGAACTTATCTCATTTATGCTCTTTTGCATTCTTTGGTTGCCTTTTGGACATGACTTTTCATAATGCAAAAGAAAAACTACTAAGAAACTGACGAAATGCATTGTTCATCTTTAACAGCTAATTTTTCGAAATTTTGTGTTTGAGTTATAAGCCACCTTTTCATAGGCCGGGTCACATATAATGACAACTCTATTCAGATTTTTCTAAAAAAAATTTTTCAGTGGCAACTCATTCCAATGTTGTCCGGAAAAAAAATTAAAATTAAACCAAATCTACCTGAGAGTTGTCTGGACAAAATCACTTCTCTCACACTTCTCTCAAAAACTTCTCTCTCGAACAAAAATTTTGTCCAGACAAAATGAAACACAGGGCGTGGTACCTCCCAAACAAAGTAAAAAATGACCATCAATCAAGTTTCTGATGAGGTAACCATAGTAAGACCAAAAAGAATAATATTTGTGTTTAATATAGCCCTTTATTGTTATCCGAAATGGAAGCCTCTAATAGAGCGGTCGACCTTTTAGATAATTAAAAAATTTTATAATTTTGTGTTTTCTAAGGACTGAGCCGATTTTAATTGGCAAAAATGCAATGAGGCTGGATTAAAGTGAATGGTAGTTGAGCATAAGCTGGTATTTTACTTTTAAATTATGAAAAACTTATATCGACTTTCACCTTTAAAAAATTTTTATATGGATAATAATTATGAGACACCTCACTCATTCATTATGTATTTACTTTATAAAACAGCGCCATCTGTTAGTGGTTAGTGCTTCAGTTATGGTTTATGTATTAACTTTACTACTTTCTATTGGCAATAAGATAATTTTGCGGGAAAAAGTATACTATCACTCACAATATTTTGTTAAAATCCATCCAGTAGATTTTATGTGATGCAAACGTAAAAAAAAGCAGATAGACAGACAGACGGTAATGAGTTACTATTTTATTATATATGTATGTATGTATGTATGTATGTATATAGATAAACTTGATAAAAATATCTATTCAAGGTATGATAAAGTTAACTGTAGAGTGGCCAGATTTTTTTTTGCATTCGGATTTTAAAGGAACATTTCTTAAGGAAATAATGATAAGTTTGTATTAATGTTAAATGTGTTCTCTCTTTTTGCCTAACAACGTTTCGGAATGTTTTAAAGGTGTTAGTGTTAACAGTTCGTTGCCGGTAATTTATTATAGTAAATTGGCTAGCCAATGTTGATAATTGATTAATAAATCCAACATATGTAAATGTTGTATTCGTATCGCTTGAAGTGTTAAAATATTTGTGATTATTTGGAATCTTCTGCTTTATGTAATCTACAGGTAAGAATAATTAAGGTTTAGAAGTTATAAAAATATTTTAAAATATTATAAAATTAAGTAAATTTTAATTATAACTATATTTAATAAGAGGAGTACAAATTAATTCTTTTAATATTTGCACCGGCTGAACATAACAAATACATTTTGTTTCTTTTTAGACTAGGGGTTTGACTACTTATTGCAAGTTCAAATACATCGAAGATACAATAGATAAAATACGAAAAAAAACAATTCGTTACCCAGAAACTATTTAACAAACAATAAACATAAAGGTGCCATTAATAAAGTACTTAACTTGTCAGCCACCGATTTTAAAATAAAAATATAAAATAAATTAAAAAAAAATTATAAAAAATATAAATTGCAAATATCAAAATTAGGTCTTGTAAGATTAATTATAGGGTGTCCCCACCCTATAATTTTTAGATTAATGTTAATATAACTTGCTATTGTAGCGCACTTAGTAATCCAAACTCTGTAAAAATTTCAAAAGTTTTTTTAAACGGCTCAGAAGGAAAATCCATGAGAACTAAAAACAATTCTTGTTTGGGGACACCCTCTAATTTGTTGTTTATTTTTTTATACTTTTTGCTATATCGGACAACGTTACGGTTCAAAAGATAAGCTCATTATCGTCAACAACATATTTTTATTAAAAGTGACACCGTTTCGTTTTTAATGTTGCGTTTTTAGTGCCTTCTATGCCGTTGTAGCGGGCATAGAAGTATGTACACGCTATATCTAAATTTCAAGAGCCTATTACGCTGCGAAAGATAAAGACTATATACATGTCAAAATTAAGACTTTTATAGGTATACCCCTTTACATTATTTTTATTATTTGTTTTTACAGCGGCCATGATGAAAATTTCAAGCGTCCATCTTTAACGGTTAAAAATTCAAAGCGATATTAATAGGGGTATGCTTTTACCCTTTAGGTACGGAACGGTAAAAAGAAATAAGAATCTTTTTTCGCGAAATAAGCGTAATACCCGATTGGCTAATAGTCTATTACGAGCAAGAACAAATTGCACATTCGTGCCAGTGGAATAAGTGCAGCGCAATAAATGTACATTGGCTTAAAATAATTAAAATGCAATTACACTAGAAATGTGTTTTTTAATAAATTTGTTTACTTTAATTAGTATTTTACACGTGCCAGTGCAAGCAATAATGCATTTATGAGTTTGTTATTGTTTTTTTGTATTTTTATTGCCGCCCACAAACAACTACAATTAATATTGTAAAGAGAGCTGTAACAGTTTAGAAAGAAAAGCAAGAAGAAGAAAATCACGATTTCTTGTTAGCGTTTGTTTTAAGCTCTAATATTTCATATATGAATGCCGCCTCACTTGCCAAATCAATTAGCTAAACATTAATATTTAGTTAATTGCTTTTAATGACAAAAAACTTTTTATATAATTTTTAAATAACAAAACTTTATTAATTCTGAATGAAAAAAACAGTTAACTCCAATTTTTATAATATTTTGAAAATAGAAAAAACCTATTCAAAACTAAAAACTGTATTTAAATCGCCTTTACCTTTGCCTTTGTCCGATTTTTTGTCACCTGAAAATAGAGTTAACCCCTTTTAGCTGCAAAACCTTAAATTTTTTCGCAACTAATTTCCGAATAATACCAAAAAAGATCAAACGAATTGTTTTCTTCTCGAGCTCCATTTATTTAAACCGAATGAACCGTTCTTAAATTATTGCAAAATTGATTAAAGGGCTAAAATTTACTAGGCCCCCTAAAAAAATCTCGACTTGATAGAAAAAAAAATTAAAGCAGATTCTTATTAATCACTTTAAATCCTCCTATTCTTCCCATTTTTTCCGAAAGAAGTATTTCTGTGCAGAATAGTGTTTCGATTTTTTGGGAATTTTACAGTTTTTAGAGAAAGTTCTCATGAGCCCTTAGAACTTGTTAAAGCCCGACAATGGTATGGCACTTTGAGGGTCTACGTGTTCACTGTGGTTTAAAGCTAAATCGTGTCAAGAACATAAGCTAAATTTACAAAAAAAATGGCTCCGCTTCCAAGTAAGCTGGAAACCACGTCCTATTACATGACTTATTGCTTGTGGCATTGGTAGATCCACTGTATCCAAGAGTTGTTAAGAGCACCGCGGGGTTGGATCAATATGGCAGGTACGCAGATAGTCTAATAAACGTATTGGCCAATTTTACAAGAATTATTCACAAATTCTATTCCCTCAATCCTGAAAAAACTGGATACTCTGGATACCAGTCGACTTCCAGTTTCAATGTAGACTTACCCATGCATAAGGAGCTCTGTGTGGGTGGACGACGTTTTCTCCAATAATGGCCTAGGGAAGAATTCAGAAGGGATGGACAGGAGCGCCTCGCAAGGGGTGAACAGGTTAAACTCTAATGGTTCTCCTATGGCGTTGAACCGGGATATTTCGATAGGGATGGACAAGGAAGCCTCGTTAGAGGTGGAGAGGTTAATCCCTTTAGGAACTCCGGTTGCCACTGGCCATGGGAGGATATCGAAATAGAATGAAAAAGAAACCTCGCAAGGGATGGACTGGTCAGTCTATATACTCCTGCGGCTATAGAGGTAAATGTGGACATTCCTTCAACGTCGAGTCGGAGTCTCTACATCTCATGCCTAAAAATGAGTGGCAAATTCAGAAGAGGCTGAGACGGCAGCGCACATTGTGTGTGAATGTCCAGCACTGGCTAGCATAAGACGCAGGACCACTGGTGGATTCCATGGGGGACCTGAGCCTTGAAGCAATTACTAGCAACTGCGTGATGAAAAAGAAGGCCGACAATTACCAGTCGACAGTCTGAAAGCACTAAAGTCAAGATTAAGGGCTGGTTGTAGCAAATAACTCAATGTAAGTAGGTTGCCGTAAATTACATTTCGGTTGCCTCTTATCGTAGTGGACGGGAGGGGGTCGAAAAGGGACCCTTTATGGAAGTGGTCCGCTTCGATATTCCCCCTACTGATAGTTAGACCATACTGAGATATCTAGTCAGTTCACCTAGCAATTACTAGCAACTGCGTGATGAAAAAGAAGGCCGACAATTACCAGTCGACAGTCTGAAATCATTAAAGTCAAGGGCTGGTTGTAGCAAATGACTCAATGTAAGTAGGTTGCCGTAAATTACATTTCGGTTGCCTGTTATCGTAGTGGACGGGAGGGGGTCGAAAAGGGACCCTTTATGGAAGTGGTCCGCTTCGATATTCCCCCTACTGATAGTTAGACCATATTGAGATATCTAGTCAGTTCACCTAGACTGGTTCCAGATATTATTTATTTTGTAGTGAAAAATTCCGGAGCCTTTGAAGGAAATAGAACCCACTACCCCGGACTGATAGACTAGCACACTATCTACCAGCACACCGAGTCACCCCTGGTTCCAGATAACTCAGACAGGTCTTCGATTATATTTGCTCCAAAAAGATGTTCGTTTCGAAACTCGCACATAAGTTGGTACACCGTTTCTTCTTTGCCCTGTACATAGCAGTTGCAACAGTGTCTTTTATGACGAAGTCTCAGCCTACTAGCATGACTGGAAAGCTGGTCGGAAAAGTATTGATCCTAAACTTTCTATATTCCTAGATTGTTATGCCTTTTTTCGAGAATTAAGCTATTACGTGAAAGTTAAGAATATTAGAAGATATTCCTATTTGCTTTTGGGAGCGCAAAAGGCGGCTGTTTGTTATTTTCAGTATAATAAGAGATATTTGTGCAAATTAAGAAAAAATAAGTTAATTGCAATAAACATTTCACGAAATAAATATAACCAGTATATTTATTAATTTTAAGGTTAAAAGCTTAAACAAATCTACGTTTTGTAATAATAGCGATAGATTCGCAAATATTTAAAATATACTATTGTCTCTACTTTAATAAATATTGACTAATTTCGCTAATTTCGTCAAATATTTACCTCTTCAGACTTTGCCCCCCCCCATTTCCTATTGTATATAAAATAAAATTTTAAATAAATTAAATTTAAATTGTTAAAGGAAAAATTTAGTTTAAATACGAGAGCTAATTGCACTCCGCACAAAAACATCTTGAATCTTTTATCTTTTGTCTTATTGAAATAAATCGTAAAATCGTCTACTAAAAAATTCCACAACAATCGTTTATGGAGCAGAAATCTAAAACAATTTTCTACAATTCAGTTAATAATTAAACTTCGAAACAGATTAAAGTGTGCAAAATTGTAATTATGAAAAAGAAAACAAAAAGTATAAATTCGCTAAATGATAACAAGGTACGTAATGAAAAAGTTAACGAATTTAAAGAGAGTTTTTCGGTAGTCAAAACCCCAAATTATATTTGAAGTGTGACACAGACATTATGGCGCCACTTAATTTTTATGATTTAAAAACATTTAATGTTTGCGATTTATTACAAGTATAAAAATAAAAAAATAATAAAAAAATCTTTGTCTTGCTCTTAAATTTCTTTGTGTATTTCTTTAACATGAAACTAAGGAATTTTATCTTTTAATTCTTGAAATATTTGTTTAACTTAAATCATAAATCTTTTCAAAATGAGATATTTTTTTTGCTTTGCTTAAGCAAATAAAATGATTAGATTCTGAAATAGGATGAGATAGAAAAGCTGACGCGACTGTTGTTTTTTTCGGATTATTACCTTGAATAGGCCAAAACGATCATCGTTGAATATTTTGCACAGCTTGCACTTGCACGAAGACCTTAAATTGAACGTAAGTAATATTGTTAAAAAGTTTTTTTTTTTTTGTTTGCACGAACTGTGTTCATGTTTCACTCAAAGCATAAAACTGTTTGAACTCGCGCAAGTTTATTTTTATTATGTACAAAGTTTACTCATACTTATTCAAACTTGCCTATGGAAACTCTTCAAGCTCATCGCATTTAGCTTTTTGGTCTTCGGTGTTTATTATTGTCCACTCATCATTACTCGTGTGTAATGAACAGACATGAATTCAATGAAATATTATTATGAGCTTCTTATTTAAAGCTCACGCAGTGCTTTAATCATTACCAAAACAGACACTTTTTATGAAAATGAGTCATTATTTTCGCAATATCGTTTATCTTCTTCTTTATTTGCCTATTCGTTTTCCAAATGTTGGCGACCAATGTAATTATATTTATCATTCTAGTAGTAAGTTATACTTTTTTCGTTCATAACCTGCCTGTCCTACGATGTCGATCGTTCGCACAAATACATTTAAAACAAAATGTTTGAATTTTTACTGGCCTTAAGTGGAAGGCCTTGGTATTGCAGATATGTATGTAGTTTCCTCAGGATGGTACAACGTATCACTAAGCACGCAATAAAATCAATTTACAGAGAGTAACATTTGGCGAACGAGTAATTTAAAAAAAATTCATCTATTAATTGTCCCTCTCCTTCGCTTAATTTGACTTCATTGGATTTTTTCTTTGGAGATATGTATGTAGTCCCAGGTTTATAAACTAGAAACAATCGATTATTTGAAAGTGAATTATCGATACGTTCTGTCAGTCCTACGATGTCGCTCGATGTCGATCGTTCGCACAAATACATTTAAAACAAAAACAAAATGTTTGAATTTGTAATCAATACCAACGCCTTCCAATTAAGGCAAGTAAAAGCTTGTAAGCATTTCACCATTGACTGTAACTTTCTGACCATCACTGTTTCTAATGATATTTGGACCAGTAATTCCACCAGACCATTAAAACGGCAAGTTTTACTAGATCTAATGGTGTTTTGACAATCATTAAAAGTAAACGAATTGCGAAAACAATCCATACTTTCGCGAATCAACCGTTCTGATTGATGCCTTTGAGCACCATAATACCCATGTAATGCCCGATGAGTTCAGAGAATTAAATGATATTCATATTCATGCCAGATTTAAATTTCAATCGCTATATTGATCACCTATTCGGCTACACAGAAAAAAAATAATTGTTTTAATTAATTTAAGATACAAATCTAATTACTTTTTTAATTGATTCAATTATATTCTTAATTCAGGGTTCCTCGGCGGGCAAGTAGCATAGTAGCTAGAGTTTTTCACTACAAGTTGGCAGGGAAACCAAGAAGGAGCTTGGATATAATATGGGTGCCCACAAATGTTTAACTGCGTTAGTGACATGTCACGGACTGTCTAGTATTATCTGGCGAAGTTAAAAATTGAGTTAAGACTGTGCCTGGAAATAGGTTAACATAAAAAGGATGAGGAAGAATGTTGACATGTATCATTCGCCAGTCTGAAATAACTACCCCCGGGGGTTCCAATTGTCACTGCAGGAATATGGCAAATGCTTTGACGCGGTCCACTCGGGGAAAATAGGGTCACCAGACGCTAGGGTTCCTAGAGCCTAAATCTGGAAGAAAAGGTCTGCTGTTTTATAACACGGGTCCTCTTCGAGGCCTGACCAGTGCCCAAAGGACTGGTACCACGGGAATCGGTAGCCCCACAGAGAGCCTATCCTCTCTGTCACCGGTTATTGGTGAGGTCTCCTTCGGGGGTACACGTGGTGGCTGTGGTTTAAGATCGATTAAGTAGGTAAGGTGCAAGGTCGATCAAGTGTGCTGTTGCACTCTCAACAGACGGAGTTTGGATAGTCTCCAAACCCCTAAGCAAGAGGTTATAATATGGATCTAGGCTTGCCTTGGAAAGGCTTGCCATATTATATAAATTGCTACTCATTGTGACAGTATCACACACAAAAAGCGATTGGTGGCAATCGTAAAGTGTTGTTATACTACACAATGGGGGCGCTAGTCTACGCCTAAGTTTCACTCGGTGGTAAGACCACCGTGAGGTTAGGGCGAGTATGGCAGGTACTCACGTTAATCTTGTTCCACAAAGTCTGAAATAACTACCCCCAGGAGTTCCAATTGTCACTGCAGGAATGGCAAATGCTTTGACGCGGTTCACTCGGGGAAAATAGGGGCACCAGACGCTAGGGTTCCTAGAGACTAAATCTGGAAGAAAAGGTCTGCGATAAACATTGCGGGTCCTCTTCGAGGCCCGACCAGTGCCGAAAGGACTGGTACCACGGGAATCGGTGGCTCCACAGAGAGCCTATCCTCTCTGTGACCGGTTATTGGTGAGGTCCCCTTCGGGGGTACACGTGGTGGTTGTGGTTTAAGATCGATTTATGTAGTCTGAAATAACTACAGTCGAGAGTAAAGGGATTGTAATAGCACGAGACTCAATGAAAGTAAGGTATTCGTAAATTTACTGTCGGATATCAGAAATCATTGAGGAACGAAAGTGGTCGAAAAAGGAACGCATAAAATAATTTTTAATTCAGAAAGAAAAAAATAACCTTCCAATCAAGTAAATAATTGAATCAATTAAAAATTTTATGAACGTTGTATGTGGAACTGTAATTAATAAAAAATTGTTTAAGATTTCAGAAATGGAATTAATTAAACTATAATGAAATATAGTTTAAACTTTCTTAAGAAACGTATGCCTGCAATCGTTACTTCCCACCCCTTTTCTTTGAAACATCTTACGATACAAAACACTATCACACATATCACGAAACAAGAATACGAAATATTAGTCTGAAATTAAATGTATAATAATTATGTTTCAACACTTACCTTTCAACGCCTTTTACATTTTAATGAGGAAATAATGAGTGTTTGCTGTTGTTGTGCTCATGTTATTGTTATATTTGCTGTAGCTGGTGTTGATGTTCTTAAGTCTTTGAACAATTTTCCGCCCAAACAAATCACAAAAAAAGGCTAAAGAAGCAAGAAAAAAACGTTTTATAACAAAAAATACATTATTTGCATAAACATGTTGCTATTTTCCACTTATTTTTTATTGCATTTCGTTTAAATGTTTTCAGTTCACTTTTTAAGTGCAACGACTCTTTTGTTTTTATTTCATCTCCAACAGCTAGAAGAACAAATCGTAGCACCAGTTGCAACTACTTGTTGTTTTACTCATTTTTGTTAAAATATTTTTTTTATTTTTTTATTTTTTTACTTTTTTTAAATCTCTAGTGTCACTTTACATAATTGTTTTACAATGACATTTTGTCAAAAAGATGCTGTGTTCCAGTGTTCTGTTAGTGAGTGTCGAAATGTAGGTTTCTCCCCTGTAGTATCAAGCCAGCGATACATGTGCATACACACATCTGATTGCTACTTCTGCAATCCAGTACTAACTTTTTGGTACAGTGTTAACGTAACTAAGCTTTTAAATTTTGTAATGAGGATGGGTCACCTCTGTTCAAGTAACTTATGTTAGCCAGAACTGTCATTCACTTTATCATATATTAAGAGTAATTTTCGTGATTTTACATAAAAAATGGCCGTCAGGCCATTAATACTAAGTTGCAGAATCAAAATTATTATATTTGTAAACGAGAGGAAAACTTTTGCTAATAGTTAGTGACTGTTAACTTCAGATGATAGATAAAAGGTAACAGTGGTTAGCAGGGAATTATTTAGTTGTCGGGGGGGACTTGGTTTTCAAAGGAGCAACTTTCGATTTTGCCGTTAGCAAATGACAATAAATACTGTTATTCACTCTACTTTGCATATAAATGAAGCAGCCGTGCGCTCTAATTGACGCGTCTGAAAATCCATGAATTTTGTAATAAGATTGTGTAGTAGTCAACATATAGCGGGGAACTTCAATAATATCAATTTTTGACAAATTACTTTTGAAATTCTCATAGCAATCGATTCATCCCAATCCAATTTTTGTAGCGAAAGTTCCTGAAGTAGAACTTTGGCTTTGGCTACAAGTGGACACAAAAGTCCAAGAGGATCAAATAGTCTGGCGTACAGTGATAAAATAGTTCGCTTTGTCGCTTTGAATGTGTGAAATCATACAACTGATATTTAAAAACATCTGACCTTGGTAGCTAATATGTGCCTAACGCTTTCGTAAAATCTTCTGTATCGTGGAGAGTCTTCTTAACTGCGGTAGATTTAGCGTTCGATTCGTAGTTAGAAACCCATTTTGTAGTTGTGGTATACTGTTGCTCATACAATTATAAATGAATTTCTAATTGAAAAAGTAATCCGAAGTAATTATTGACTAACAAGAACTGCTGGGTAGTGCTCCGTGAGTTTGCTTGAGTGTATAGGATAGAATTCAGCTTTTTTTCTCACTTTCGTTTCAATTGAAATATTTGTGTACCTTTTGCTTCTATATAAGTTCATTCCATTTTATTCACTTATTCACAAAAAATGTAATTCAACTTTTAATTTGTCGAAAAAAGCAATACCAGAAAAAAACGATATCTGGCAATTAAGGTACCTTTAGTGTCTTTTGAAATATGTATGTAAAATAGACGAATTTCATTGCCATTTCTGCTCGTGTACTTATGATTCTTTAGGGTGTTAAGAAATGAAAGTCAGATGGACTAATGACTAATTATTTAAATTTTCAAAGCAGGATTGGTTAACCAGCTGAAATATATAAAAAATATTAAATGAATAAAAACGCAATTACTCTTGTAGATAACTGATGGTCAAGAAACAAGATTAAAGCGTTTAGATAGCTGAGCAGTATTAAATAAGTTCGAAAAACATTTAATAAGTACATGAAAAAACATTCGTCGTCGTACTAATCCAGGACTTGTTGAATTTCCGCAATCTTCTTGTAAATCTTCTTGTAAAAATTAAAATGAAGATACATTCTCCCTATAGAATTTTAATAATGTCCCCAATGTTACGTAGGTTTTCAGAGTATTACTACTGCCTAGTTTTCATACTTTTCCTATAATTATTATCAAATCGTATGACTGTCCCTTACCAAGGTATAAAAGCATCTAAATGACCCCAGTTTCCATATGTGGGTTTTACACGACGTGTGTATGTCATATGACTTGTCAGTTTGATAACCCATATGTAATTTCATGTGTTTGTCAAAATGTGCATTTTACATACGGTTTATGATTTTTGCTTTCAAACGTACATGTGTAATTAAATGTATTTATTTGTATTAGCAAAATATCAAGTTGACATTACAGGATGTCAGATGCTTTGTCACATCAAAATAGAACACGTTCTAAATGAAAAATGTCATATGTATTGTACACATGGAAAATACACATGTTATGTTTGAAAGGGTTCACACGACGTATTTAGAATTTACACATGGAAAAGTGACAAGTCATATGACAAATACACGCCGTGTAAAACCACTTTAAGGCTACTTTCTCTTAACATGTTTTAACATTGCCGTAGTGCTGGCAAAGTATTGAGTAGTGGGTACTGACTACCAAGTATTTGATCATTTTTTATTTTGAGTTTTCAATACTCAAAAGTAGTTACTCGAACCTTTTAACGTTATAGTTATATAAACAAATTTAATAGCAAATTTAACGACTTCAATAAAACTCTGATTAACAACGCGTTTCTATTATCTAAACAAAAGTATTGAGTACTATTGAGTACCCATTTAATTAGTATTGAGTAGTGTTGATTAATTAAAAGTAGCAGAAATTGCCATTGGACTACAAATTGTGGCTTATGTTCTGTTTCCTTTTCCATAACCCAAATTGTCGGCTACATGCCCAAAACAGTCTACAGTACTGATACTACGACCCACAGTCAACCCTGGCTAGCATAAGGCAGCACATGTGTCTAGGAATGTGAATGCCATGGGGATCTAAGAATTATAAGGGGTGTTTTTTAAGTTTTTTTCGGATTTGATTTAAAAAAAGCACATATAATTTAGAGAATTGTATGAAATCTTTACTTGAGTCAACAAAACGATCTATATAATTAAAGATGATTTAAAAATGGTTCATATGCTGGGATCAATTTTGGCATACTCTCTCCAATATATAGGCCGGTATCTCACCAATAAATTCTTCAATATTGGCTTCCAGTGCTTTAACCGTACAAGGCTTATCCCAATAGATATGAGCCTTAACATAGCTCCGCAAAAAATAGTCTAAATTCGTTAAATCGCACGATCTAGGCGACCAGTTAACCGACCCTAAACGTGAAATAAACTATTCACTGAACTCGCCTCTTAATTGGGCCAATGTTTCGTGTGATGTGTGGCATATGGCACTGTCTTGTTGAAACAACATGTCAGCTAAGTTTCGCTCTTCCATTTTAGACAAAAACTAATTTGCCAATTACTGCGAACGGCGCCGAATCGATAAGTCACGGTCATCAACAACACTAAAGGATACAACTGCTACAACTGATATTTTCCTCTGTCCGTGTTGGTTGTTTAATGTCCAATAATGTAAATTTGGTGCCAAATTTAGTCACAAGATTTCGAATAGCCTTCTCCGGGCGTCTCTCAAACTGACCATAAAAGGAAAGAAGTGCACGATGTACTTTTTTAACCGAGCATGAATTTTTATAATAAAATTCAATAATCTGTGTTGCTCGTTTGTAAGTCGATTCTTAGTTAAGTTATAGACCAAACTGAACATGTTTATCAGCAACATGTTTTTTTTGTATTCTAATTCGACAGAGGAACAAAAACAAAGAGCCAGGGTATGATATCTTTAGGGTCCTCCGAAATCTGTAGCGCGACCTATACCTTCGTATAGGAAGTGAGACTCCAAATTCAGCTAGCTAAAATTAAAATGAGTTTAAAGGTTCTCCTCCAGCAAAAAATTTAATTTAATGGTTCTCCTCCAGTGAGTTTAATGGTGCTCCAGTGAAAAAATGAGTTAAATTTGATACTCCACCAATTTACGACTTATTGAATAAAATTGACAAGGTTATACACGATAACCAAAACGATGATACGTGGCTGATAAAAGCAACCACCAATAACAGTATCGCGGTACTGATATTCGAAGAACTCAAACCGCTCGAAGGCCGAGCCACAAGGATGGCCTGATAGACTTTAAGCGATACCGACATTGACGCACGCACGTTGTGCCTCAACCCAGAGCTACTTTAAACCACGTTTTCACTAGCCATAAACAAAACATGACGCCGTCAGAACAACGAAATTAATTTGTGTAAGTTGTTATAGGTGACGAATACATGATTATATAATTTTCTGTTTTCCAACACTGTTATTTGAATGCTTATTGCACAGCAGATACTGATAGTACGGTTGAGTAACATATGGCGCTCTTTGAAAAGAAAACTGGTAAACTAAAATGTAACACTGCCAAACTAAAATACAAAAACACTTGTTATATCAAATGTTTTAACAATGACGTTAAGACCTGGAAAAAACATTAACGCCCAGTCGACACTTAACACTAACATGATGTTAGTGTTAATGTTTTTAACTTTATGTCAAAAACTCAACGAATTTAGTCGTAAATTACCAATCGGATATCTGAAATCATTAAAAGTGGTTTTACACGATGTGTATTTGTCATATGACTTGTCACTTTTCCATGTGTAAATTCTATACACGTCGTGTGAACCCTTTCAAACATAACATGTGTATTTTCCATGTGAACAACACATATGACATTTTTCATTTAGAACGTGTTCTATTTTGATGTGACAAAGCATCTGACATTCTGTAATGCCAACTCGATATTTTGCTATTTCAGGTTTTTGGTGGTACCAAAAGCACTAATAACGTGGCAAAAGCACTACATTTGCATCTTTGCTTCACTTGTGGTTGGCAATACAAAACTGTATGGCGGAAAAATTATATATTATAGGTTATGTCAGATATAATTACACATGTACGTTTGAAAGCAAAAATTATAAACCGTATGTAAAATGATTACTTTGACAAACACATGAAATTACTAATGGGTTATCACACTGACAAGTCATATGACAAACACACGTCGTGTAAAACCACTTTAAGGGATCCATAAATTGAGTAAAAGGTCTGCTTCGATACTCCTCCTTTATTAAAATCCAAAATGATAGACTGCAGAGAGTTAAATGCAATTTTTCTTAATTATTTTCTAATAAACAAATCCTTAATTGTATTTTACGAAGTTAATTTAAAAATATATTTTTTTTCATAATATTTGTTATTTTGTTGCTAAAGAGACACAATAATTTTAATTATTTATTTTTAATAATTATATTTTTATTATTTACAGCAAATCATAGTGTTCAATGTAAACAAGTCGTGCCTCTCAAGAAGATTCCAGTTAACAAGCACAAAAAATGTTAACACTTTCTGCAATAAATATCTAAATGTCATTAAGTGCCAAACAACATCATAAGAAAAAGTTCTGTTTAATTAATGAAAGAGAAAATATAAAGGAGAAAAAAATTATAGAAATATTTACGCCCACATTCCAAACAAGTTTTCAGTCCTCAATTACAATCAGGTGAGTAAGTTTTCTGATTGTATTTATTAGCTTAAAAATAATTAAATAAACTTGGTTTTATGAAAAAAACATGCCGTCACCTGGACAGGTAGTTCTGCATATTTACTTGCAACCAACAAAACAAGTTGTAACAAGTCACTGGGATAAATAAAATAAAAAATCCATAAACTATAAACTATAAACTGTTAACTATAAATAACTTGTGTTTTTGTTATTTGTAGTAAAAATTATTTTGTGGTAACATTTAATAAATCGTCTATGTAAAATGCTTTTACGGCATATAATCGGGATAGGCACACGCAAAGAAAAAATATGGTTGAGCTAACCATAATTTAAGATTAAAATATTTTGGTTGAGTTATATGGTTGTAGGCAAATCATATTATTTTAAACATGGTAGTAATATTATTGTTTTAGAACCATATTATTGTCTAGCCTAAAAATAATATAATATTATAATAAAATTTATTTTACTATGAAATAAATCAAATAAATATAGTGAGATAACTATTCATAAAAACATACCCTATTTGCTTATAAAGGGTGTTTTTTATAGAGGTATAGAACTTGAAGTTGGCATTACTTTTCAAGATGGCGACCGATTTAACAGTTGTCAAGTGATTTATTCTCAGTTTGGTTTGGCAATTCATCATGAATAGACTCACGCCTGAACAACGCTTGCAAATAGTGGAATTTGGGCCCAAAACGAAATTACGGTTGTTCCCGATTTTCATAAGTGAATTTTGTTTAGCGATGAAGCGCACTTCTGGTCAACAAATAAAACTGCCGCATTTGGAGTGAAGGTAATCCTCAAGTGTATGTCGAAACACCGTTACATCCAGAAAAACGGACTGTTTGGTGCGCTTTATGGGCTGGTGGAATCATTGGTCCGTACTTTTTCAAAAACGATGGTGGCCAGAACGTTACAGTCAATGGTGATCGGTATAGAGCTATGATTACTAACTTCTTCATTCCTGAATTGAATAACCATGATGTCCAGGAGACGTGGTTTCAACAAGACGGCGCAATATGTCACACAGCTCGTGCCACAATAGATTTTTTGAAAGACACATTTGGTGACCGCCTAATTTCACGTTTTGGACCTGTGAATTGGCCTCCAAGATCTTGTGATTTAACACCGCTAGATTACTTTCTGTGGGGCTATGTAAAGTCATTGGTCTATGCGGATAAGCCACAAACGCTTGACCATTTGGAAGACAACATTCGCCGTGTTATTGCCGATATACGGCCAGTTTGGACTACATCCGCGCCAGCCGTGGCGGTCATATGCCAGAAATCATATTTAAAATGTAATGCCACAAGATTATCTTTCGGATAAAAAAAAATCATGTCAATCGAATAATCCATCGTTGTTTTATTGCAACTTAAAATTCTATACCTCTATAAAAAACACCCTTTATAAACACACCTTAAAATAACACAATTATTTACTAGTTTATTTTTTAAGTATTCAATATGAGAAATGACTAAATCCATTAAAAGATAAATCCAAAAACTTAAATTCTAATAATTTTAAAAAATTAAACGATAACTTCAGAAAAAGAAACATTATTTGTTTGTTTTTAGTCATACTGTAATTACACATGAGCCAAATTATCATAATTTGTTTACTAACAATCTATTATGGTTACAAATACAATATTATTTTGAAATACTAATAAAACTTTGGTTGTGTTTTGAAAATTGTATAATTTATTTTTTGCATTTTTTGGGTGGGTGTAGTAACCATTTAATATACACATAGTAACAAAAACTTGTTTGTTGTAACCATAGTTATGATGAAAATAACAATAAGATGTTCATCGCAATTATATGTTGTTACACAGAACATAAGATGGCTCTTGTGATTATACCATAACCAGACTTGGGGGATGTCAATTATAGTTTGTCATTAGACATGCAATTACTCTATTATATGTAATTGTAATTGGAATTTTTCAATTATAATTAGAATTATTCAATTACAATTACATTCAATTATTGGTAATTGTAATTGAAATTTTTTAATTACACATGTAGTTTGTAATTGAAAAATTATAATTACTTCTAATTTGTAATTGGAAATTTTCAATTACAAATTACATGTAATTGTAATTGAAACAAATCAAATATGTAATGGAAAATTTTAAGGAATATAAATAGTATAATTTTGTTCAATTGAAAAAAAATGATTACAATTACCTTTAGTTCTATTACAAGTAGTTGTAATTGACTTTAGTCTTTGATTTTAATTACAATGACTTGTAATGTGTCATTGAGAACTTCCAATTACACATAACCTGTAATTTTAATTGTAATTGAAATCTAATTGAATCTCCTCATGTCTAACCATAACCGTGTGTTTTCTCTGCATGCATGTAAATGTCTTGAAGAACATAATTTATACTTTTGCTATTGTAAAATTATAAAATATTCTATAATATACACAGCACCGTGGGTCAAAATCAAAGTAATTTGAAAATAAATCAGACACCCATAAACAGTATACGATTCTGCATGAACATCCACTTTCTAGCTTTATCTTTGAAAAATTAGAACAAATAAATTTAATTACAAATTACCTGGTAAATTAGGAAAAATTTTAAATACTTGAGGTAATGCAATAAACAGGTAGGGCATGTCATCTTCTTTAAATGCATCTTGATGGAAGATCCCGTAATTTTTCTTGAACTGGGTAAATTGAGTAAACATTTACGTTTAAGAGATTAACTAAACTTTAAGTAATTAATTTCCATCATTTTAAACAAAACTGAGTTAGTAGTAATTTTTCCAAGCAGTTCAGTCTAAGCGGACTTATTTGGAACTAACAGTGACGTCGTCATCTCGCTTGTATTTTGAAAATAATCCCGAATCTTTCTCTTAATTAATAATATTGGTCCTTCTAAATAATATTTAATTATTTCGGTGAAAAATGCACTTCACTTCAGAACAGGGTATCGAAAATTGGTTTGTTTTGTTTAGGGCCTCAAAAGATAAGAAGTATTTTTGGAATAAGATTTTTTATTACATCTGTAGCTTTTGGCCAACAATGTTTTTAAACGACTTCAAAAAAGAAGGAGGTTATCAATTCGTCTGAATGTTGCTTTTTTTTCTTGTGTATATAAAAACAGTTTCAAAAACAGTTCATTATATTAAAAATTAAAGGGTGTCCCCATACGTGTATTTTACGTGTATTAAGAACCGTAAAGGGCACCAAATTAAAATTTTAAAAAATTGCATATCGCTATAGCTCCCAACGGCAGAAATTAATAAAAAAAATAAATTTAAAATTTAAAGGGTGTCCCCATAGGTGCCGTAATTTGACCTATATATGCCTATCTTTTGAACCTTTATAGACAAAACCTCGAAAATTTTACAGAATGTCGACTACTATGACCGTTATAATAAAATGTATAAATATTCAAAATTTTAAATTAAAGGGTGCTCCAATAGTTCATTTAATTTGATGTACATATATGGCCATACTTTTGAAAAGTTGTACACAGACCGCTGAAATTTACAAACAGCCTGTATTGCTAAGTCAGCTATAACAAAAAGTATAAAATTTGAATTTGGAAATAAAAGGGTGCCCCAATAGTTAATGTAATTCTATGTATGTGGCTAAACTTTTGAACTGTTATAGACAGACAGACAGCTGAAATTTTCAAGAAACCTATATTCCAAAGTCCACTATAGCAAATATACAATTTGAATTTAGAAATTAAAGGGTGTCCCTATAAATTATGTAATTTGATCTATATAGCCCTATCTCTTGAACCGTTAAACACAAACAGTTGAAAATTAGGCAGAATATCCACTACTTTCTCTGGTATAATAACAAGTAGAAATACTTGGAATTATAATGTAAACTTTTGAACTGTTATAGACAGACAGTTGAAATTTACAAAGAATCTTTGTGACCAAGTCCTTTATAACACTAGGTCTTTATTTTAAAATTGCAAATTAAAGGATGTCAAAATAGGAGATGTTATTTGATCTATGTGACCCTATCTTTGAAAATAGCTTAACTTTTGAACAGTAATAGGGAGAGGCTTGACATTCACATAGTCTTTTTATTTTTTTTTCCTCTAATTTTGGCGCATATTTTATTTGGTTTAAATCTAACTCTTACAGATTACTTCTTACATTTTTAGGTTAGAATTGGTGCCCGTCTGTCTGTTTTGAAGTCGGTTTTTTTTTTTGCAAGAATTATTAATAAAATATATTGTACTTTTATCTTAAAACAAACATCAATTTTTCACAAAGTAGCGATGAGAATTAATGCATAGACCCAATAAATTTATTTTTTATATGCTCGTACTATTAAAAACCAACTTCAGGTAGTGGCATTGAGTTTTATTGCTAGGAAAAAAGCAAACACGTTTTACATATATACAACAAAAAATGATTAATGTTAAGGTAAGAATTTATCTGTCACAGAGATATTAAAGCAAGATATTGGCGCCCAACAAAAATTCAGTGCTACATACAAAATTGTATTCGCATATTGCAAAGAACCCCAGGAACTCCAAAGTAAGCAAGTGGAAAAAGTACATCTGATAGTAGGCATTTTTGTTGACAGTCAGGCGGCCCTCCTGTTACTGAGCTCACATATTACATTTTTGATTCTAGTATATATAGGGTATAGATATCAGAACATAGTGACTTTTTTTGGGAATAAACAGTCGGATGGTCTAGCCAGGGCTGGATCCGGCCTGAATGTATCCAATGTGGTATCTGTTGCTTGGCACTATAAAAAATAATATTTTCGGGTATTACCTTTAAAGAGCTGAGGTAAGATGGCACAAACTGAACAAGTGCAAGGTCGCTAGAAAAATATGGCCGTATTATAATGACAAGCCTTGGTAAATAAAAGCAGAGAGTACATTTTAAGGTTGCTGGCTGTGCTAAGGGGTCACTGGGCGATCGGCATACAGGCTGGCAAATTGGGACTTCCCCATAATAGGCACTGTCATAGCTGCCAGATACCAGACAAAGAAAAAACTTTGCGAGCGCCGGGCACTACATTACTGGAGATGCAAATTTCTTAGAGCAAAAATAATAGATGACCTGTCTAAGTTGTTAGAAACCAGTCTAGGCGAACTTACTAGATTTTTTAACTTAACAGGATGGGTCTAGCTATACACTAGAAACCACATATGGATCGGCCTTAGTGTCAAAACGGAATCAATTATTCTTTTTGAAATCTTTCGCGTAGCACGCTGACACGCAAACCAACTAACAAACCTCTACTTGACTATAATAATGTATTAAAGAAGCTAGAAATATATTACAAGACTAGATGTGCCCGCCCCGTCTTGGGCGTCCTAACAATATTATGCTCGATTTGGCTTTAAAAGTATTCCGCACCATTTGTAAGACTCTTATTGTATAGAGCTTCAGTTATGGCTTATGTATTTACTTTATATAAAGGTAACCATCTCTGGATAAAATTCTAAATTTTATAAAAAAATTGTCATTTAATTCTTTTAATTTTCAATCTTTAGGTCGTTAATTATTTTTTTTTTCTATATTTCGCTACTCCATCGTGTATCATCATCAGGAAAAATTAAAGTTAAAATGAAATGAAAATTACAATTAAAAAATATTTATAAAAAATTCTAAAATTCTAAAAATTATTGTAAAGTGTTGTTAAAAACATTTTAATAACATTTTAATTCCACAATGTAAAACTACAAATCAAATACAAATTTCATTCAATTGGCTATTTGGCAGTAAGTAATTAATATTTTGTCATTATTTTAAATCAGCGCCATCTGTTGCGCAAGCGTGTTAAAAATATCCCGAATTTAGAAATAAAAGATGCCCTAAAGTATGCAGTACCTTTAAGTCGGTAAAAAAGTCGGCGTACTTTTACTGTTTTACTCTTTATTATCTCTTGGCAATAACGTATTTTTGAGAGAAAAAAAAGTATCCTATATTGCAATCAGGATGCTAAGGTACCTCCTCACAAAATTTTATCAAAATCCATACAGATACGCATTTTCTTTATATAAAGATAACTATCCCTGGATAAAATTCTAAAATTTATAAAAAATTCTAAAAATTATTGTAAAGCCCTGTAAAAGGTGTTCAAAATATTTTAACAACATTGTAATTCCACAATGTAAAAATACAAACTAAATACAAATTTTATTCAATTGGCGCCATCTGTTGTTCAACATATCCCACTTTCAAAAGTAAAAGGTTCGCAGCCGTGTTTAAAATATCCCAGTTTTAAACCAAACATTTCAGTACCTTTAAACCGGAAATTGAGTACTTTTACTTATTTGTCTCCATTTTCTCTTAGAAATGATATAATTTTGCGGAAAAAAAATATCCTATAGTGGAATCAGGATGCTAAGGAATCTCCTGCCATAATATTGTTAAAATCCATCCAATAGCTTTTACGTGATGCGAACATAAACGAAAAGCAGACAGAGAGACAGACAGATGGACGGAAATGAGTTAATATTTTATTATATGTTTAGATATTGATGTATAGATATAGATAGATTATAGCAGCTAGAGATAAATTACAAGATATGAATATTATTTTTATTGTAAGAGCAAAGTGAAGTCATCAATTATATTTTTTATTTCCCTGTGTGTTAAAGTTATTCAACAACTGCAATCGCTGTATTGAAGTGTTAATATCAATCAGTAAATCTTTTTTATAAACTGTTGTGTTAAAAACTGAAGCTTAGTTCTTCTAATAATTTTTGCAATTTCAAAATTAAATTAACGAAACTTTTAAAAAAGGTAACAATATAAAACCGTTTTAAATTATTTTAAAACCATATTATTATAAGTTTGTTTCCTCTATTGGACATGCACTTCAGGTCGAACACATTCATTGCATTGCATGTTACACTTAATATACAAATTACACGCAACATTTTTCTCCGTTACAAAATCCATGTACCATAATCATGTTTGTAATTTATTTTAATTATCAAATTTAAATTATAGTGAATAACAATAAATTGATGTAGATTCATTTTTCTAAATTCTAGTTGTAAACACTCAACTAAGAAGGCAGTTTTATAAGTATTTTAAGGAATTTTTCATTTATTTATTTGCCATATTAAGTGCTGTTTAAATAACCTATCAAAAGGTACGATTTGTTTGCCAAAATCAAAAAACAAATAGTACCTTTTTCGCTACCCTGAACAATATAGACATATTTTTAAATCATCGTCTAAAACCCGTCAAAAAATGTTTGCCCAATTTTCTACCTTTAACTAAATATTTTATAAAGCACTGCATGAGCTCTAAAAAAGAAACTCATTATAATAATACTTTCATTATAATATTTCATTGAATTCATGTCAGTTCATTGACAATAATAAACACCGAAGACCAAATAGTTAAATGCGATAAGCTTACAGAATTTCCATAAACAATTTTGAATAAGTATGAGTAAATGTTGAACATAATAACAATGAACTTGGGCGAGTTCAAGCAGTTTTATGCTTTGAGTGAAACACAAACACAGTTCGATTTTACCAACAAAAAATACGGAATTTGTTAACAACATTACTTACGTTCATTTTAAGGTCTTCATTTCTTAAGAAATACAAAAATCAAAAAAACACTAAGCCTTATCCAAAAGTTCTACACAACTTCTAAACAAAACACACTGAGTGTTTTGAACATGAGACGAGTAAAAACGGACGGCGCTCACTAGTATATAAAGTTCATTTGACTTGGTCAGCTCATTGTCTTTATGATACCAACAGGGGTTTGCTCACTAATAGTATGGTATGAGTAGGAATAGAGGGTGATTGTTATGCTGGGTATTTTTGAAACCTTCTATCTATATTAAAAAAATCTCGTGTTTGTTTTTTTTAATTATTTTTGTTAAATAACAAATTACATGTTATTAATTTAATAAATCAAAACTTGTTTAAGGTGACATTTTTCAAATCAACAAATTAAATGTATAACTGAATAGGCTAGTTTGTGAGCTCACGACAGAATAGGCTAGTTTGTGAGCTCATGAGCTTATGAGCACACCCCATTAGAGGAACTTGATCAATCAACTGTTTAATATTTTAGTTTCTTTAACCTACTTTAAAAAAAGGAAACAGACCAGTTCATTGCTTTTTGTTATTTTAGAGCTCCGAACTCTGTCAATAATATAACTTGAAAACATTTAATTTAAAAGGTTGTGTTTAAAGCAGGGTCCCATTTTAAAAAACTATAATTTTAAAAATTAAAGGCTGGCTCACACAAATTACGTGTTTTTTTTTTTTTTTTTTTTTTTTGTTTCCCTTGAACCTAATGGAAAGCATTTCAAATTTTCACAAAGTGAGTATTCCAATTACAAAATGTAGTAAAAACTAAACTTTAAAATAAAGGGTATCCCCATAGATGACATTTGTTGTATGCTTCAGATATACCAACTAACAACCGCATCTACATATCGACATTTGCTGACGGCACAGCTTTTATAAGCATTCACGAAAGTCCCCAAGTAACATCACGATATCTACGAGGTATTCTATCTATTTAATTAAAAAAAATGGTTGAAAAAATATAGAAGAAAAGTGAAAATGAAAAAGTAAAAGCGCACAGTGGGACAGAATCGAAATATTTTTAAAATAATTCAGCCATCCGATTGAACCAAAACTTGACGTGGGCATAGCAAGGGCGCTGGGTACCATTCAGTTAGCAGGCGTGGCGCTGTGTGCCCACAAATTTGGCAACCTCTAAACCTAAATTTTTTTAGAAATTGGCATTTCAATATATTGTACTGTTGTCATACCTGTTGCCATAAAAGTGAGTACTATTTTAAACGCGGCTTGATAATAATATCTTTACATCAAAAGCGCTTCCCAAACGTACCAAACCTACAGCCAGTGATGACGGTCTTCACCGGCAGGTATGACAACAGTATTTAATTTACTGGCGGAACAAATCCAATCAGTTTAATATAATATATTGTCCTAAAGCTCTAGTTAAGACTTACAAAATATTGTGTTTATCTATAAACTATGTCTTAAAATAAACGACTTACACGCATTTAAAAATTAAAATTTTTAAAATTTTGGTTGCCCAAGTCCAGTTTTTTCAAAATATTGAGTACAATTTTCAAAAAATTTCTTTAATTTTTTCGATGGTAAGCAGGCAAGTGAATGGTGCCCAGCATTAAAACTTTAACTCAGATACACCTCTACTATAAAATTTTGGATCAATCGAACCAGGAGCGTTATCACCACATTCGATATCGAATTTGTTATTCGATACGAGTTGAGTAAGCTTATTATGCCGATCGACATGTATCGAATCGTTATTTATATCAAATTGTAATAGATTAATAATAAGTCAACAAGTGAAGAAGAAAACAGGGTTTAAAAACATTTCCTTTCGAATGAAATTACGATACTTTTATTCGATATCGAGAGCCATGATACAAAACTGAAAAGATACCAGCCCTTTGCAAATGGCTGAATTATTTCCCAAATATTTTGATTCTACCCCACTGTGCAGCGTAGAGTCTCATGCCCCCTAAATTAAATAATCTTCAGAAGTCGAACACCTCGGTTTTTAATACAAATCGAAGCACTTCCTAAACGATCGTAAGTATATTCGACTAATCAGAAGGGAAATTTCCTTTTTTAGCCGAAAAAAGAACTATAAACTACAAAATTCTAATTAGAAAAACAAAACTACTTAATGTTCCTCGACATAACCTGCGTGAAAAAAAATCATTCACGATAAGAGAAATTATTCACCTGGAAATTACTCACGATTGAAACTTGTGGAAAGAGAATATATTGCAGGGAAAAATTATTTCCCGATAGAAGTGATTATTTTCCTGGGTAATTTTGAAACCGTCTACCTACATATGTCTATTTAAAAAAGTACTCATGTTTGTTTTTTTTTTTAATATTTTCGTTAAATAACACATTAAATGTTATTATTTTAATAAAACAAAAATTTTTTAAGGTGACATTTTTAAATCAACAAATTTAATGTATGACTGAATAAAATATGAATAAATAAAATATAAAATATAGATTGAAGGACGGACTTATGTTATTAACATTTTTCGTATCTATTGAGATAATTTGCCAGGTTAAAAGCATTAAGCTGCTGAAATGATAGAAGGGATCATTCCAGACAAAAACAAATGAAATTGTTAATTTAATAATAATTGTATGTACTAATGGCAACCGGTGGATAGTTTTTATTTGCCTTAATGATTTTTATTTTTATTATTTTTTTTATCTAATAATAATGTACGGGTACGTTACAGTATAAATTTCATTATTTAACTTTCAAATACATATTTGTTTTTCTTTGTTACAACTTTAAAAATGATAAAAATAATAGTTTTACAAACAATTGAGCCCATGATTTTGAAAGTGGTATAAGTCGAAAATTTTTAAAATCTAGTTTATCAGCTATTTCATATCAAATCCCAATAAAATGACATAATCTGAAGTAAAGCGCAGTATGCCATGAAAATTTAGTTGATATATTGAGTTTATTTTTGGGTTGATAAACGAAATACAGTTACTGTATATTTTTGAATAGTGGTATAAGTCAGACTGTTTTCAAAGTTTGGCAAAATAATTATTAGTACTTTTGTTATGTCTTCAGATAGCGGTTGAGGTATGATCAGGTTATCCTATTAATGTAAAAATTCACTATTTAGAGTTAATTGTAGACATTATACGGCGAAGAAGTAAAGGGTGTTTTTTATAGAGCTATACAACTTTAAGTTGACATTACTTTTCAAGATGGCGACCGATTTAAGAGCTGTCAAGTGATTTATTCTCAGTTTGGTTTGGCAATTCATCATGAATAGACTCACGCCTGAACAACGCTTGCAAATAGTGCCCAAAACGAGATTACCGTTGTTCCCGATTTTCATAAGCGAATTTTGTTTAGCGATGGAGCGCACTTCTGGTTAAATGGCCGCATTTGGAGTAAAGGTAATCCTGAAGTGTATCTCGAAACACCGTTACATCCAGAAAATCTGACTGTTTGGTGCGCTTTATGGGCTGGTGGAATCATTGGTCCGTACTTTTCTAAAAACGATGGTGGCCAGAACGTTACAGTCAATGGTGATCGGTATAGAGCCATGATTACTAACTTTTTCATTCCTGAATTGAATAACCATGATGTCCAGGAGATGTGGTTTCAACAAGACGGCGCAATATGTCACACAGCTCGTGCCACAATAGATTTATTAAAAGACACGTTTGGTGACCGCCTAATTCGACGTTTTGGACCTGTGAATTGGCCTCCAAGATCTTGTGATTTAACACCGCTAGACTACTTTCTGTGGAGCTATGTAAAGTCATTGGTCTATGCGGATAAGCCACAAACGCTTGACCATTTGGAAGACAATATTCGCCGTGTTATTGCCAATATACGGCTACAAATGTTGGAAAAAGTCATCGAAAAATGGACGTCCAGATTGGACTACATCCGCGCCAGCCGTGCCGGTCATATGCCAGAAATCATATTTAAAATGTAATGCCACAGGATTACCTTTCGGATAAATAAAATTCATGTCAATCGAATAATCCATCGTTGTTTTATTGAAACTTAAAGTTCTATACCTCTATACAAAATAAACCCTTTATAAGTTATGTAAAAAAAGAAACCCATTTTTAGTAGAACAAATGGCTCAGAAAGATTTAATTTCGACGAAACAACTGGAAGAATTAACGACTAATAGAAAAAAAACATCAATGGAGAAGCTGTGTCTTGGCTAAAAATACAATGGATGGATTTCTAAAAAATGCTCCATATAAGATATTTTTTTTAACCGACTTCAAAAAAAGAAGGAGGTTATCAATTCGTCTGAATGTTGCTTTTTTTATGTTTGTGCCCGCATAACTCAGTCATTTCTGAACCGATTTTAAAAATTTTTAAATTTAAAAGAAGTTCAGAATTTTGAAAATTAAAGGCTGTCCCCATACAACATACGTGTTTTTTACGTGTATTATGAACCGTAAAGGGCACCCTTTAAAAATTTAAAATAACTGCATATCACTATAGCTGCCAATAATAGAAATTAATAAAAAAATAAACTTAAAAATTAAAGGGTGTCCCCATATGTGACGTCAATTTAAGTATATGAGCCATTTGAACCATTGTAGACAATCACTTGAAAATTGGACAGAATGTCCAATATTTATAATCAGAAATTAAATATTTATGATTAGAAGTTAAAGGGTGTCCCAATAGTTTATGCAATTTGATGTATATTGCCAAACTTTTGAACCGTTACCGAGAGACCGTTGAAATTTACAAAGAACCTGTATATCTAAGTCCTTTATAACATCAAGTAGATAATTTTTGGAAACTAAAGGGTGTCCCCATAATTGATAAAATTTAACCTATCTAGCCCTATCTTTTGAACCATTATAGAGAAACACTTGAAAATTAGACAGAATCTCCACTACTATGTCCCATATAATAACATTTATTAATATTTAAAGTTATAAAGGGTGTCTCAATAGTTGATGTAAATTGATGCATATGGCCAAACTTTTGAACCGTTTTAGACAGACATTTGAAATTAACAAAGAATCTGTCCTTTAAAATAAGTGCTTCATTTAAAATTGTACATTAAAGGGTGTCCCCTAAGTGATATTGTTTAAGCTATATGGCCATATCTTTGGAACCTTTGCTTTTTATTACTGTGTCAGTAATAATAACTGTAAACAAATAAAGGGTGTCCTCATATCTGACGTAATTTGTCGTTATGGATGGACATTTGAATGTACAGAACGTATATTACTTGTCCGTTAGAGCAAAAAGTATAGAAGTATTTAATTTGCGTACTATTTCTTACAGATTACTTCCTTTTAAATTTTTGGTTTAGAATTGATGCACATATATTTGTTTTGTAGTCGGTTTTTTTTTAAGAATTATATAAAACTTCTTTCGATGACAATTCCGAATTCAAAGTCCTAGACCCCTCACCTAAAAGATAAAGGCCAAGAATATGCGAAAATATTGATTAGCTTCCATTATACACAACCATTAGACCAATAACAGAAAAAAAATTTTAAGATATGATAGCCTATATCTCACCAATTTTCCACAAATACTTGATTTCCATAAATACTAAAAAATAAATTACTTAGTTACAGTGTAATGAATTAGAATAAAATGTTAATTTCTAGTAAAAAATTTTCCTTGATGGTTTAAATCATTTATAAAGTCATGCACTTAATTCTGAAAATGGTATAAGTCATTTTAACCTTTCAAAATAACATTACCATTCTAAAAATGGTTATTAAATTCACAATCATAATAAATACCAATTTGTTAGCACTATTTAATTGTCAAAATATTATATTTCATAATACAAAAATATTCTTCAATCCTTTAAAATATATGACTTATACCACTTTCATAACCAAGGGCTCAATTATTAATGCCATACCCCTCTCTAGTCATTCTTTAAACAAAACACCAAAAAACAAATCTCAAAAAAACTTTCTGTAAGAGTTATTTTTAATGCACTATGACTTCAGGGTTTTTTTGCTTGGTTTTGCCAAATACGAAAAAGCGGAAAGTTACTTAAACACAATCTTCATAAGCATTTATGGGCATGAACTTTAAGTTTAATTTAAATATTTACAAAACAGCAACTGACTGTGATTGTTGTAATAACAATTTGTATAAAATATTTGAGTTGCAATGAATTAAAATGTATACAATTACAAATGCAATAGCACACAGTTGGGATGGATTGAAAATTTATCTCAAAACTGTTTAAAATAAATCAGTCAAGTGTAATTCAGACTCTCCTACGTAAGGTTCCATTCCACGTTCAAAATATATATTTAAAAGTTTTTTATGGGGCACCCTTTAATTTTGATTTTTATGTTTTTATTATTTGCTTTAAAAATGTGCCTAAAACCGTTAAAAGGATAAGCATTTAGAGGGTGGTTAAATTTTAAGGGCCGATGCTGATTTGGAATAAAACACAAATGATTTAGGAAATTATTGTCATTTCTTTTTAATACGCGGAACACTTGGAATTAGAAGAAAGGCAAGTTTTAGAAATCTAGTGCGATTTTTTTAGGAAAAACCGTCATTCAGTTTCTTTACCTATCAATCGGGTGAGACAAAAATTGCTATTAAAAAAAAAATAAAGTTAAACAATTTTATGCTATATTGCAAAGACTTAGACTTAAAAATCAAACTCTTAAAAAAGTTTCCAGCACACAGAGGATAAATATGTAGGCTACTAGCTTCATGCTTCACCTTTCGACCCCCTTCGTTACGCAATGACTTCTGGTACTTGATTGGTAATATATGACAACCTTACTTTAACTAGGTCTCGCTCGTGCTGTCACTAGCTTTTTTTCTCGACTGTAGTAATTACAGATCATACGGTCTTCTGATCACAAAATCTTTCGTAATTTTTAACATTTTTCTTAAAATAAGATTTCCCATAGCATCCTCTTTTGTGTCAGCTCGTCCTGATGACCAATAACACCACCATTAAGAGTTTTCTTTGTCGAAATTTCCACACAAATATTCCTCTAGCATAACTGTTATATTGTAAGATAATGATAGTTTTAAATTAGATGTTAAGAAAAATGTTAAGCCACAATATGAATTATAATCTGGCAACACATGAATTATAAAAGAAATAGATAATAAGCAAACAGAAAAATAAAACAATTGAATTCTAACCGCGTGCAAGACACGACATATTGGCGACGAGTTTTTAAAAAGTTAAAAAAAAAGAGGTTAAGTGCATTTACTGTTAAAAATACAGTTAAAATTAAATTGTACAAAAAAGGAGGACATATAAATACAATGCAAAACGCAGGTACAGTTTCGAACGAGGGAACAATGCTACCCACTGGACAATATACATTGATGCAGTCCAACAACGTACCAGAGTTTTCGCCACATAACTCAGCATGGTACATTTGGAACGAGCGGCTGGAAATCCATTTTTGTGAAATTGGTTGTACAGATGATAACCAGAAAAAGGCCATATTGCTTAAGTCTGTCGGTGCAGAAGCGTACAATGTAATACATAACCTGTGCACACCAAACCTGCCTTCCTCAAAAACGTACAAAGATTTATGTCAAATGCTATACATGCATTACACACCACCCACAATAATATTTCATGAAAGAAAACAATTCCACATGGCTCATAAACGAAATGATGAAACAGTAGCCGCTTGGTTTGCACGTGTCAAACAAATGGCATTTAGTTGTAAATTTGGGTCATATCTGGACGCGTTTGTGCTAGACAAATTTATCGTGGGCATGTCAAACGACATTTTTGAAAGACTATGTGAGGAGGACGAGTCTATAACTATAGAGCAGGCGTTGAGAAAAGCCTTAGTTGTTGAAACAAAAATAGTAGCAAAGTCTCAGCGAAAAGACAACTATAATTGCCTGGAAGATTCTGTTAACTATGTTAAAAGTGGACGCAAAAAGAACTATCGTTCGAAATCAGAAAATGTTGGAAACGAAAATATAGAAAGGAAAAAGAAGCCGTGTACGCACTGTGGATGGCGTAACCATGAAGCTGCAGTTTGCAAATATAAGAACAGCAAATGTCATAATTGTGGCAAATTGGGGCATTTGGCATCTGTTTGTAGATACAAGCAAGAAAAAAACAAAAGTGTTAATTACGTATCAAAAAATGATTATGATAATGATAATGTTAATGATTTTTATAACAATTTTATTTTCAGCATTGATGGGAAAACTCGTAATGAAATTTACTCACTACCAGTGTTGATTGAAGGATTACAATTGGAAGCGGCATGTGACACTGGTGCGCCATGTACTCTGATTCCAGCAAAAATTTACAAACAATTGCACGGGCATAAGTTGAGGCCATGTAAGATACCGTATGTTGATTTTAGCGGTGACCGTATAAAAATAATAGGTGAGTTTGATGCAATAATTACGTTTCGCAAAGTGTCTAAAAGAGTTGTTGTAGTAGTAACCAATACAGAAAATCCACCCCTATTAGGTAGATCGTTTTTACGAGCATTTAATTTCGATCTTTGTCAAGTTAACACAATTGAAGCTGTTAATCACACTATTTTAGAAAATGAAATTAAAAATGAGTTTTCATCTGTATTCACAAATGAGTTAGGTGCTTTTGTAGGTGACAAGGTGTCACTGAAACTATGTGAAAATGCCAAACCCATATTTCATAAGCCTAGACCTTTACCATTGGCATGGAAGGGCAAAGTAGAGCAAAAGCTGAGACAGTTGATAAATCAGGGTATGCTAGAATTTGTAAATAACGCTGACTGGGGCACACCTTTAGTCCCAATTATCAAGCCTGATGGCGACATACGTGTTTGCGCTGACTATAAAGTCACTATAAACAAGTACTTGGTTGACTTCAAGTACCCCTTACCTAGAATCGACGAAATTTTCGCCGCTCTTGAGGGAGGTGAATTGTTTACGAAGCTCGATTTATCTCAAGCATATAACCAGTTGGTATTGGATGAGGAATCGCAACTTCTTTGTACTTGGAGTACTCACATAGGAATTTTAAAAGTCAAACGTTTGCCTTTTGGTATAAAGACAGCAGCATCAATTTTTCAAAAAATAATAGAAAATTTGCTACGAGGTATTCCGTATGTTGTCGTCTATCAGGATGACATTACTGTCACAGGTCCAAACACAGCATCACACCTTATAACGTTAAAAAATGTTCTTAGCAAACTTGAATCGGCAGGATTAAAATTAAATAAACAAAAATGCAAGTTCTTTCAAAAACAAATTGCATATCTAGGTTTTACAATAGATAAAGAAGGGTTGAGAAAAAGTAATGAAAGAATTTCTTGCGTAATTAATGCACCTGTTCCAAACAATATATCTGAGCTGAGAGCCTTTACTGGTATGGTAAATTATTATTCAAAATTTATCGATAAATTTGCTATGAAAATGAATCCTCTTTATGAACTTTTAAGAAAGAATTCCAAATTTGTTTGGTCTTCACGGTGTGACCTGGCGTATAATACTATAAAATCTGATATTGCTTCAGATAATGTATTAGTGCACTTTAACCCAGATACAGAAATCTTAGTAACCACAGACGCTTGTAATACAGCAGTTGCAGGAATCCTCGCACATAGATATGAAAATGGTAGTATAAAACCTGTTGCTTTTGTTTCAAGAGCGTTACAAAAAAGTGAAAGACGATATAGCACCATTGAAAAAGAAGCATTGGCAATAATATTTTCCGTTTCAAAGTTGAAACAATATTTGCTAGGTCGAAAGTTTATATTACGAACGGATCATAAACCATTGCTTACAATATTTGGTGAAAAAAAGGGGTTACCTTTAATGGCATCAGCAAGAATGCAGAGATGGGCATTGTTGTTATCAGGATTCAATTACTCCATTGAACATGTAAAAGGTACTTCTAATGAGGCTGATAATTTATCTAGAATGCCACAGTTACAATTGGCTGACGAAGAAGTAAATGAATACAATTATATAAATTTTATTAAAGATCAAAATCTATTAAACTTGAGTTTCAAGAATGTAGCAATACACACTAGACGTGACCCCATATTAGCAAAGTTATTAATCGCAATAGAGACGGGTTCCGTTTCTCAGTTAAAAGCAGAAGAATACAAGCCTTATAAGAACAAAGAAGATGAATTGTCGGTTGAACAGGGATGTATCATGTGGGGATATCGTATTCTAATACCAAAAAAAATACAGAATGAAGTATTAATGTGTCTTCATTTAACTCATTTAGGAGTTGTCAAAACAAAAGCCTTAGCAAGATCATACATATGGTGGCCTGGCTTAGACAGCGATATAGAGAAACTTGTGAGCGGTTGCACTGCATGTCAAGAGTTACAAGACAGTCCTTGTAAGAGTGTACTTACACCATGGGTACCGGAAACTTCTGTTTGGAAACGTATCCATATAGATTTTGCGGGACCAATTAAAAATAAGTTTTTATTTATTGTAATTGATTCGTATTCAAAATGGCCAGAGGTGTTTGTGACAAAACAAATAACTTCTCATTTTACGATTTCCAAGCTAAGGGAACTATTTTGTAGATATGGACTGGTGGACGTGGTAGTTAGTGATAATGGGCGACAGTTCACTTCGTGTGAATTTCAAAACTTTATAAACGTAAATAAAGTTAAACATGTTTTTACGGCACCAGGGCATCCGTCTACGAATGGACAAGCTGAAAAGTTCGTAAAAGATTTAAAGAAATCTATTAATGCAACATTAAAAGAACATCCAAGTGAAGAGTTAGAGACAATTACAAATCGATTCTTAGCCGACTATAGAAACACAAAGCATTGTACAACTAATGAAACACCTTCTAAGCTATTTTTTGGTCGTGCTCTTAAAACCAGACTAGATTCCTTAAGACCGCCAACTACAAGAGAAGTAATATTACAAAAGCAAAAGAAAGACATAGAAAATTACAAAGGAAAACGGACAGTAGATTTTAGTAGTGGGCAAAGGGTTTACATAAGAGATTACAGTAATCCTAATAAAGCTAGTTGGTCACCTGCAACAATTACTGAAAGACTTGGAGCGAAAACGTATTTATGTAATCTTAACGATAGTAATCGCATAATTAAGCGACATACCGATCAAATAAGAAAGGCTAATGAAGATTTGCAGGATCCCGAAAACATCGCGCACACAGTGAAACATAGTCGTAGTCCAGAAACAAAAACTGAAAGTAGTGTGGAGGTTTCATCACGGGTCGAAACAAATGATGCAACACCTAAAAGAATTTTAAGGCCACGTAAAGATGGCAAGGTTTTAAAATAAAAAAAAAATAAAAAAGAGGGAGCGTGTTATATTGTAAGATAATGATAGTTTTAAATTAGATGTTAAGAAAAATGTTAAGCCACAATATGAATTATAATCTGGCAACACATGAATTATAAAAGAAATAGATAATAAGCAAACAGAAAAATAAAACAATTGAATTCTAACCGCGTGCAAGACACGACATAATATAAAATTATATATACTCCAGCCGTTCATTTGCAAAATATCTTGATTTCTTATGCATTGCTTCGATTTCGACCGACCCTTATAGGTACAAATATATTGTGTAAGACAATACCTATAAAAATATTTAGTTGATAAGTAGCTGACTTTTTCGACGATTTTTCCCACAAACTTTAACGTTTTTATCGCAATATTATCTGGCAACTATATTCAGAAGCTTTAGTTTGTAAATAAACGCTTTTGATCACTTAAGCTTTTTTTCCTTCTTTTGATTCAAGGTAGATTTATTTTTGTAGGTGGTGGTGCAGTGACAGCTGATTATATTATTCTGTGCTTTTTTTAGTTCGACATATTCCAGGTAGATTTAATTTAGGTAATGGCGCCAGCACAGCTGATAATTTATTTGATGTTCTATGCTAATTTCGTTGTTCCACATGTCAGAAGTTGTCAATGTTTTAAAAATGCACTAGTATTTGTTTACATATTGCTATAGTAAGAAAACAATAATACAAGTAACAAATACTTTTAAATTTTTCTTCTATTACAGAGAGCTACGTTTGTTTGCCTGTTATTTTTGTATTGTTGTATTTGTTATAGAGTCACTACTAGCTAGTAAAATAAATGGAAATATCCATCAGTGCGTAGAACAAAGTTTCTATCATGTCAACAAATGCCCAAAATTTTATAGACATTTTATACATGTGAATTTAACATCTCCCTCAAATTTTTGAACATTATTCTCGCACATGTGCAAGAGTGAAACAACATAAATGTAGTTTTGTGATTATGTGTTAGTTTCGGTCACCGAATATAAAAAATAACTGAGCTCCTATCTTTCGTCTTTACAGTTATATCGGGTCGCTTAAGGTCGGGTCAAGGGCACTAGCCCTTTTTTAAAGAAATGGAATACTTAACAATTGCGTTTCCTACTTTAGAAAGCGATAGAGAAAAAATTTTTCCAAGTCAATTTTTTTCCAAATCTATTACTTTGAAAGAACGCAACTTAATGGTACTGCAAACTTGGCAGCACCTTTTAGTTTTGAAAGCAGGATATTTTAAACACTATTTACCGAAGTCTGCAATAATTTTAGAATTGTATATACATTTTAGATCTATATATATAAAGCCTTTGTTCTTAGTAGTGCGGGAAAATTCTACTACTTTCAATTACTCGATACAACTCAATACTTTTCAATTGGGTACTCAATAGTACTCAATACTTCCATTTATATACTAGCAGATGAAATTTATCGTCGTAGTTGGCAAATATTTTTATAAATTTATTTCTACAAATACTACCGTAAAAGTATCGATTAACTACTTTTGTGTATTGAGTATCCAAAAAAATTATAGAGTATAGAGTACTCGGTACCCACTACTCAATACTTTGCCTGCACTAGTTCTTAGGTAATTACCCAGAGATCGGTATAAAATAAATACATAAACTTTAAATGAAGCACTACACAAGTAGGAGTCTTTAAATTTGGTGTGAATTACTTTCAAAGCAAAATCGAACAAAATATTGTCAGGACGTCTACAACTGGAAGGGCACAGGTAGTTATAAATAAACTTTTTCTGCCATTAAAAAAAAATAGAATGCCTACATTCAAAAGAGGCTTTGGAGACCACAGCACCACTCGAAAACCTCAGTTTTTTGCCTTTGTGAAATTTCATAAGCTATCGAATTATTTGCAAAATAAAATTATTTTAGACCACTGTGCAACGCCTTTACATATAATAATTGACAATAAACTATCACGTTTAGGTCTAACGCCAATCACAGGGTGTCTTAACATTAACTATTTGAACCCCCGTTCTAGGTTTTCGCCATGTTAAAGTGACAGGTGCCTTTCACTTATTCACGTGACAAGAAACTAATTAGTATCAGAAAAAGAATATATATTATGTTGTTAATTGGCAACGGCTGGTATACGTACCCGGGGCCGTCAAATCAATGATATTTGTAGCAGTCAACGTGCTTGCCAGCTAAGCTATAGCAATGCTTCTCTATTTTCCTCTATTTTAAATTTCGAGGTTCCATAATTTTTTAAAGAAAAAAACATAAAAAAATCAAAATTAATGGAGAATGATTATTATCATTTGAAAGAGCATTCTTTGGCATTTATTTTTTGAAGATTATGTCTATCAAAGGTTGGCCATTGCTACGTCGCAGATGGTCCATGCGTTGAGTCCAATTTTCGATGACTCGTTCGAGCATTTCAACTGGTAACTGGCGAATGACACACGTGATGTTTTCCTCCAAGGCCTGCGTCGAAGCGGGTTTGTCCGCATAAACTTTAGACTTTACATATCCCCACAGGAAAAGGTCTAACGGTGTGATATCACACGATCTTGGTGGCCAATCGGCCGCCACAAAACGTGAAATTATGTGCTCACCGAAATGTTCTCTCAATAAATCCATTGATTGATACGATGTGTGGGAAGTGGTGCTGAAACCAAATGTCGCCGAGATCACGAGCTTCAATTTCAGGTATCAAATAGTCGGTTATCGCCATTGTTACGTTCGCACCGGCATAATTTTTAAAGAAATATGGACCGATGATTTCACCGTTACATACTAACGAGTGATTTTTTAAGAGCTTGAGAACTTTTTTTTAAAAAAAAACGCATAAAATTTGCAAAATCTCATCGGTTCTTTATTTGAAACGTTAGATTGGTCCATGACATTTACTTTTTGAAGATAATTTCATTTAAATGTTGACCGCGGCTGCGTCTTAGGTGGTCCATTCGGAAAGTCCAATTTTGGGCAACTTTTTCGAGCATTTCGGCCGGAATAGCCCGAATTTCTTCGGAAATGTTGTCTTCCAAAGCTGGAATAGTTACTGGCTTATTTCTGTAGACTTTAGACTTGACGTAGCCCCACAAAAAATAGTCTAAAGGCGTCAAATCGCATGATCTTGGTGGCCAACTTACCGGTCCATTTCTTGAGATGAATTGTTCTCCGAAGTTTTCCCTCAAAATGGCCATAGAATCGCGAGCTGTGTGGCATGTAGCGCCATCTTGTTGAAACCACATGTCAACCAAGTTCAGTTGTTCCATTTTTGGCAACAAAAAGTTTGTTAGCATCGAACGATAGCGATCGCCATTCACCGTAACGTTGCGTCCAACAGCATCTTTGAAAAAATACGGTCCAATGATTCCACCAGCGTACAAACCACACCAAACAGTGCATTTTTCGGGATGCATGGGCAGTTCTTGAACGGCTTCTGGTTGCTCTTCACTCCAAATGCGGCAATTTTGCTTATTTACGTAGCCATTCAACCAGAAATGAGCCTCATCGCTGAACAAAATTTGTCACATTTGAACATTTCGAACCGAACACTGATTTTGGTAATAAAATTCAATGATTTGCAAGCGTTGCTCGTTAGTAAGTCTATTCATGATGAAATGTCAAAGCATACTGAGCATCTTTCTCTTTGGCACCATGTCTGAAATCTCACGTGATCTGTCAAATACTAATGCATGAAAATCCTAACCTCAAAAAAATCACCCATTACAACTACAGCTCTTGAATGGCTTCAGGTTACTCTTCGTCCCAAAAGCGGCAATTTTGTTTATTTACATACCCATTGAGCCAGAAATGGGCCTCATCGCTAAACAAAATTTGCCTCGAAAACGTCGGATCTTCTTAGAACTTTTCAAGAGCCCATAGAGCGAAGCGATTCAGGCGTTAGTCTTTCCATTATGAAATGGAAAGACTGTCAAAAAGAAAGGCTATTGAATAAAATACCTCGGAATAGATCACCCATTATCAAAGCAACAACAAAAAGCCATGTAGTTTTCGCGTTGTTGGATTTGATGTTATCCCGCTATTACCTAAGCCCCTTTCACACTATAATACTGAGTATTAAGATTTTCATTGGATTTTGTTGGATTTCATTGGATTTCGCGTTGTTGGATTTGATGTTATCCCGCTATTACCTAAGTCCCTTTCACACTATAATACTGAGTATTAAGATTTTCATTGGATTTTGTAAGAAATCCAATGAGAATTGTGTGATTGTCAAAAAATCTAACGTAACATAACATTTCGTTTTCACACTATCACACTTCAAATAAAATGAAAAATATCAGCAAAGGAACAAGCCGTGACGATTGAACGGTGTCGGCTGAGCAATTTTATGTGGACGGCAGAGGTGCCGGGTCTTTAGTTTGTTTGGCCGCTCAAGTTTTCGGTTAATAAAACGAAATAAAAAACAAAACAAAAAAAAAATAATACGTACATTCAACAATTTCTGGGCATGGCAGAAACAAAGTACATATGTAGGCGTTAAGACTGATGCCAATTTAAGGCAGGTGCAGGACAAAGAAAAAATATTATCGGCGGCGCACAGTGGTTCAGAAACGTTTTTCATTGGCCAAAACTCTGTAACTTTTTAACTAATAAAGATTTTTTAGTAGTTCTTTTTTTAGTCAATAGACAACATCTTAAGCTTTTACCGAGTTTAGGCCTTATTAAAATCGGTGCAGCGGTTGCTGAGAAATTCAAGCCTAAATTTGAACTTTCGATTTGCTTTTCCTAATTCTTGTTTGAAATTCCGTTTCAAATGTGCCAACTCATTTTTGACCCACTTTTCCTTAAACAATTTGGCTCAAATTTGGTCCACGGGTCAATCTTGGATGACAATACAATATTTTGCTATCCTTAGGGTGGCCCCTATTTTCACTGAGGTATTTTCCGTATTTTCATTAGGATTGTCCAAATTTCTAAATTGTCCTAACAATACTTACATATTTCCTAGTTTTTGGTCAATTTTAAAACAAAACAGTGTAATTTAATTTTTCTTTAATTATATACATATTTATTTATAGTTATAAATTGAGTCTAGGTAAATAAAATAACATTTAATATTAATGTTTGTATACTTTATTTTATTCAAATACTAAATTCAAATTATAATTATTATTCATTAGGCTGGAATATTTCCTGTAAATATTCTATATTCTGCTCTGTATTACCTGTGTCCTGTAGCAGTGCCTTAGCTTCGGCATTTAGTTCCGAATGATTCAATTTCCATTGACTTCTAATGCTAGAGATGAAGGGATCTGAAGTTGCCAATAATATATGAAATAAATCTTCATTTGTAGAAATTCGTGATATTTTTCTGGTATTATGTTCTCTGTAAAACCTGTAATCCTTGTTTCTTTTTTCCTGGGCTTCCTCTGACAAATCTCCAATTGGTAATAAATGGTGCTTAATGACCTCTTCTCCATGATAAAGAACTTTATGCACTGTTGCTGACATATTTCTATATTTGTATTTGGATGTATATATAGCAGCGGTTTCCTTGGCGTAATCACCAAATTTTTTAGCATTAATTAGTTCATTGCACGCAAGTACTTCAGTAATTGTTTTAAATCTTGAAATAACATCTATATCAACACCTGTTATATCAGATGTAGTTTCGGGATCCAAAAAAAATCTTCTTGCGGTGTTGCCATCGTTTGTGTTACCTGATCCTTGTTTTGGTTGATCTATAATCAACCCGTGCTTGAGAAATGCATCTTGAACTTGTTTCTTTTTCAATTTTCTTATCTCTTTGTTGGTGTCATTATTTCTTACTGATTCTGAAGCTCCGAAGTCCAAATCATAGCTTATTTTCAGTATGTGTTCCATAAATCTTATCCTCGTATGTAGCGGTGATAATCCAAATTCAAATGCATCAATACTATCCTCCGACTTTGTCGGTTCTTAGTTTAACTGACTTGATGTTGCTTTACATATAATACAGCTGGATGAAGCTTTTGTATCAGTCAAAACCTGGGCAGTTTTTCCGTCTATCATAGATAGTATTAATTGGTAATTCAATTTAATAGTCTGTTCCACAAAAAAATATTAGAGCTATTATTACCTAGGCTAGCTCAGCTATTTTTCTTTTGTATGGAATTTTTTAAGACAAAAACCAAGTTCAACTACCTAAGCTGATTTGGAAAACGTACAATAAATTTGCCTTTTTAAATCGAATACTTGTACCGAAATAAAATTTATTTCCAAATTATTGTGATTTATACTACATATAAAAATGTTAAACGTAAAGTAGATTACCTATACACAAAAAACTAAGTTTAACTACCTAAGTTGATTCGGTTTATACAAGTTTTCTAAGGGAAAATTTGTCATATATAACTTATACTGAATTTTAAGGAAATTTTACCAAAAATTGTTTTGTGTACTAAAATTCTCAATTTTCGAATAAAATTAGCTTTTTAGTTAGATTCCTCTCTTTCCCCTTACGTTTTGCTATCTGCTGCTATTTGTACTTTTGGCAGTGAATGACTTCTAAAGTAAATTTACTAGCAATTTTGATAGAAATTTGTTTGTAAAAATGTAGAGTATTTTCATTAAAATAGAAAAAAGTGTTCTACGGGCGGATCCGGGCGGGTGCAAAAGTATATATAGGCTTAAAGAGAACACTTTTGCCTTTCTTTGGGTGGTTGCGGTTTTTTGTCCTTTAGAAGTTATATACTACTAAACTTCAAACTTTGCGAATATATGGAGGTTTCCAATTTTAAACATAACACCCATTTCTTAAAAACAACAGTTCACCCAACATAACAAAAAAAACCGCAGCTCAATATCGATAACAGTTTTTAAGAAATCGCAATTAATATGAGATCAAATATTACAATTTTTATTTTATTTTTAAATTAATATAAATTCTTTGCCTTTAGCAGCATGCCACGCCCACTACTGCGAATATTTTGACCCAATTTTTCGGCTACCTTAGTTTTGATCTGTTTTCTTTCTGGTGACATAAAAATTTTAAGAATCTGTGTCAACAAAAAATATAGGTTTTGGCCAATGAAAATTAATTCTGAACCACCGTGCGGCGGCGAAATATAGGCTGCGACTCACTGAGCTTGGTTCTTTGCTTTAAAAAAACACAACCTTGATAAAATGAAAAATGTTATCGTTTAGAAAATTTTTTAAAAATGGTTTGGTATTATGGGATGTCAAATTTCTTTCCGTATTATTTTACATTTTGATAAGATACTGCTTTCTCACTATAACACTTTCTCATTGGATTTAAGTATTTGACAAGTCTTAATACTCAGTATAATAGTGTGAAGAGGGCTTTAGTAAAATATGTACATCTACCATGTTTGATTAATTATATCGATGGCCTCAAGTAGAAAAGCCCTAACTCGTATTATTTAATAAATTGAGTTTTTCAGTGATTCCAATACACTTCGCACAAGTGCACCTCGACAAAAAATGTATTGTAATAGTGTAAAAAAGCGCTTCTACAAGCAGTTCTACATTACAATGTACATTGTGAATATTACAGTTTTTCTATTATGTTTTTACCTTCTCCTGTAAAGTTACAGTTATTTGAGTTGGGGCGACCTTTCTATTTGATACCAACGATATGTTCGTATGTACATACTATGATGAGTCACGTGAATATAAATACATACATATGTATATAATGGAAAAAGAAATGTTAATTTAATTATTATGCCTTTTGAGTTATTTTTTAGCATAAAAACAGCTGGGACGGTTGTTAGGTTATTGTTGGTTTTGGTCATAGATCAGTTTAAAAAAGCTGAATTTTTCCATATAAGTACATATGTAAGTTAAAAAGAGAAATTAAAAAGTGAAGGGCAAATGTAACGAATTAAAATAGTGTCACACCACGTATAAACTTTAATTGGTCAGTTATGAAAAATCCATAAAAATAAGTGTTTAAGTAAATATTTAAAGTTACTATAATTAATATATGTACTTTTGACCAAACTTTATGCAAAAATATTTGCTGGAAATTGTACTCAATATTTTGAAAAAAAAACTGGACTCTGCTTATAACTCTCTCATTTTAAAACATAATTTATAGATTAATGTATCACTTTGTAGGTATTAACTAGACCCTTAAGACCATGTAAAATTTTTGAAAATAGGAAAAATGGCAATCTAAGCTCTAAAAAATTTGCAAGTGCGAGTTAACCAACTTTGAAATTACATAGCGCCACACCTGGCAAGTTTATGGCGGCCGTCTTGAAAACTTAAGCTCAGATACTCCTCTGCTATACTCATTTAAATTAAATTTTGTATTAATCGGCCTAGCCCTTTACAAATGGCTGAGTTATTTCCAAAATATTTTGATTCTGCCCCATTGTGTAATGGGAATAACTCGGGCATAGTCGCCAAAAGAAATATTAAACTAAAAACTGGATGCAGTAATCTGCTTTAGTTACTTGTGTTTTTTTACTGGAAAACAAAAAAAAGAAAAGAAAGTTATAGAAATATAACACAACACATCCTTTTTTGAATTATCAAAATCTAACTGTGCTTATTTTTTAGGGGACTTACAGTTTTTGAAAATTTTTAAATATTCTAGTTTTTCAGATAAAATAATTTTCTACATATATAAAATTTTAATATTTTGTTTAAAGTTTTGTCATACCTTCCAACAAAGACCGTCGTTACTGGCTGTTTGTTTGGTACGGTTGGCGAGCGCTTTCGATGCGAAATCATCATTATCAAGCCACGTTTTGTTATGAGACCATTTAGAGTTGAGACGGTAAGCATACCAACCGATCAGATATTATACATTCCTCATGAATATTTGACTATGTTGAGAAATACAACGATTTTATGCCGAAAAAAAATTCATTTATATAAAATTATCAAATAGACCTCGTAATTTTTAACCTATTTATTGTCTGAAAAACAAACCACTGTTGCCAGATTTGCTGATTTCTCTGCGTTTGGCTGATTTTTCATCGTAAAAAAGGCTAGGTGAGATTAGCCGATTTTCTACCTCAAATTGCTGATTTTATGAAAGGACTGTGTTTAGATCACACTCCCTGTCAATCTCATTAGCTTTGAATCGAAAACGTTGTAATCTGTTTACTAGATCTATACGAACGGTCAAAGATTAATTTTGCATTAGTGGGAAAAGTAGAAGATTCATCTAAAATAATGTTAGACAATTTAAATTTAGATATTCAAGCAATTGACTCCGAATTTGGAGAGCTTAAATCACTTGATTTTAAAAAGCATTCGTTCTCTAATATGCAACAAGTGTTTAATCAAGTCAATTGCAGGAATTAAAATACTAAAGACTTCATAAAATTAAATAAATCAAATTTTTGTAATACTCCAATAGAGGCACTCGATGCTAGTCTACCAGTCTGAGGGTTGCGGGTTCAATTCCCGCCAAAGACATTGCGAGTTTTTTTTTAAATATTACGACCGTTGAATTTTACATGATTTTGTAATTAATTTCTTAAAAATTCATATAAACATCATATTTATGTGTTTTGTTATTTTAACAGATTTTTGCCGATTTAAAAAATGTTATCCAGATGCCATATTCTGTAATTCTCGTAGCTAAATCTATCGCTAAAATTCTAAAAATGCACAAACAAATTATGAGTGTTGTTGTAGGAATACTCGTAATTTGTTGGTGCATTTTTAGAATTTTAGCGATAGATTTAGCTACGAGAATTACAGAATATGGCACCAGATTTTGCTGATTTTTTAGCCCAATTTTAAATATTTTATAGATAAATTTTCTGGCAACACTGACCACAACTTATGAGCCGTTTATTTTGAAAGTGGCATTAGTCACTTTTTCAAAAATATCAGGTTAATAATAACATTGATTACAATTTAACGGTATCTCTTAATTTAAAAAACATGACAAAAAGGGTAACCATAATGTTTTGGATCTGCTTTTTATTTAGATAAATGTTATATAAAAATTTAGTTTAAACAATGATTGTTACAAAAATTTTGTTCTTATATAAAAAATACTTTTCAATACTCCCTCGTAGAAAAAATACCGTTCTAAAGCAGAATATTATAGAAATTTACTTAAATAATTCACTTCCGATAGCTTACATTTAACACAATAAAAAGAACGTTAAATATCCACTGCTGATCTACATACATACATATTTATAAAGTGCGACAGTTACACACAAATAAATTTGTTGCTGTTACATATTAATGTATCTTTGTTTAAATTACCACAATTCTACTAGATACGAAGCTAACAATCCGTTAAATACAAAATATAAACTTCAGTAACGTGAAATATAAAAAAAAATGTAAATTAAAAGAATTGGTAACATTAAGAGAGAGAGAGAGACAGGGAATACATAAGTATGACGATCGGTGTTGCCGTTGGTTTATATTGGATAACATATTTTACTAAAGAGAAATATTCGTTATCTCTAAAAATAGTGCCAATCTCTTTTCGTTTATCTTCTGAATATATCAATTTTGTTAATATTCATGGAGGATTCATATACATTATTTGAATGGAAGGTAGTCTCACGCTATTTGAATTCTGGTAAGGTACTTCGAAAAGTACCTGACACAAAATTTTTAAGATTACTTTTTATATATTATCGTTTTATTAGATAAACGATAATAGCTTTTTTGCTTGTTATTGAAGATTTTACTTTGTCAAGAAATTTAAATAATATTGCCCTACTGTTGCCTTCAGGCAAACATTAAGTTGAAGTGAAAGCTGGACGCAGAAACACCTCTGCTTTGCCTCTGTGCAATTTCATTAAGATATGTTCAGTAGTTCATGAGATTATGTCCAAAACAAATCGTGCAATGGCACGTTGAAATTTTTATGAATGTTTTAATTTCGGGAAGCAACTGTAATATTTCTAGAGTATTATTTTAGCGCCTTTTACTTTTTTCTAAGTTTAAAGCTAAAGCAGTGCTCCTTATTTGACTTCCATAATACTACATTGGTTTGACGATCGAATTGTAGAGTTGAAATTTGTTATCTAAGCTAAGGGTGCGTACAGAGTGGCCGCTTGTTGCCGAGCCGATCCGACTGACGCTTATTGCGAGAACTTGTTCATGCGAGAAACAAGTTTGAGTGTGCTTAGTGGATGCGAGAATCAGCGCTGATTTTTTTATAAGTATATTACTTGTGTTTTATGTATATTTGTATGCATTTGGGTTTGTTGTTCATTCGAGTTTGTGAAATTGAATTATTCTTGAAATTTTTATTACATTTTTTTTTTAATTTTGTTTATAAGTTTTTTATAATTGTTATAATTTTATTTAATTTTTATTATTTATTTGATTTTTGTTTGTTTATTTTTTATGTTCTTTTTAATATTTATTATTTTTTTAATTTTTTGATGGCATGTTTTATTTACTTTTTCTTAAATTTTGTTTTTAATTTTTTTTAAATGTTTTCCAAATAAGTTGAAATCATAACAACGTAACATAAACAATGTTTTCGGCGCTGAAATACGCTTTGGAACTGTTTTCCAGCACTCAATCAGCTTTGCGCTCAGACCAGCTCGGCGCCCACTATGACCTCTTCGCGCTTATTTGTACTAATTTGTATAGTACCAGATTACTCGCATTGGTTCTCGCAATAAGCGTCAGTCGGCTCGGCTCGGCAACAAGCGGCCACTCTGTACGCACCGTAAGGATAGAATTTCCAACATAAGCCAGTTTACTTGTAGAGCTTTTAACTTTATTTGTGTACACCTTGATTCTATATGGACTTTTCAATTAAAGCGTCTATCAGGATTATTTCATTTAGTTAGTTATGTCATCCTTATGTAAGAATACTTTTTTTGCTCGTTTAAAAAAATGTAAATTTAGAAAATCTCGATATTTGGACTTGCATAACCGAATTATACAACAAATAAATAATAGGTTCCAATACACACTATCTCGGGAAACACCGCCTTTGATTGGCTAAAATTCAATTATTAAAATAAGTAGAGTTATTAACTGGTCTTATGCTTCATACGATTTGATATCGGCGCTTATCACGCCGATATCATACGACATTTAAAGCATATTTCGGTGTGTTATTTCAATTTTAAATTCTAGCTCTAAAAATACCGTTTAAAAAGCTATGGACTTTAAAATGGTAAGTATCATATTAAAAATATTTTATTTTATATATTTAAAAATTTTAAATGATCGAGGTGCCCTAGTTTGAGAGGTGTGCGTTCTTCTGCATCTTAAATGGCTTAAATATTTTTAAAAAAGATATATTTTTCACTTTATTAAAAAAAACAGTAACACTAAACGGTAACACTGAGTTCTATAAAATATGAGAGCAGCAACTAGAGATAGAGAGAAAGTATTAAAATTAACACAAATGCCCATAAAATACAACTGTGTGTCTTAACGACAACTACAGTTACGAATAAATAAAAAAGTAAACAAATGCCAAGAAAACGGTGAGCTAAGCTTTTGAATATGGATTTGAAACAAAAGCAACAATAACAACAGTAAGAACAACCTCAGTAAAATAAACTGAAAAAATGCAAGAAATTTAAAAACTGGCTCAGTTGAAAATTGTTATTAATTGTGAGAACAACTGGAAACGTGATAAGAAACGGAAAACTTTTAAAAAATTCAGTGTTAAAATATATTGTTTTATAACAAATTTAATTAAATAAGAATCAGAAAAAAACAGCTTAATAATAAACAAAATATAGTAAATAGTTTTAAATAAATAAAAATAAAGGTTAATATAAAAATTATTAAATGAAATAAGAAAAGATTTTAAAAAATAATTACAAACCTAAATAATTATGCAAACATCATTATCGTATTCAAATTGAATTAAAATAAAAAATTATGAAAACATTTAAAAAAATTAATTATTAAGTAGTTACAACACAAAAACAAAGAAAAATTATTTATTTTTTTTGTGTGTGAAACATTTTTGTTAGCGTTGTTTTGCTGTAAAAGTACAAAAAATCCCAGAAGCGTGTTAAAAACATGTTTCTTGTTGTTGTTGCTGTTGCTTAAAAAAATACCTACAAATATGGAAGTCAATGTCAACCAACAGTGAAATTATTTTTTCAAACCAAACAGCAACATGATCAGAGTTAAATTGTTGTCGTATTGAAAATTACACAAAAAATAATAATTACAAATTGTAAAATAATATTATGTTATTAACAGTGGTGGTCAAAACATTTGCAACTGAAATCACATTTTCACTATTCTATTCTATTCACTATTCAAATCAGGTCGAAAATTTAATTATGAAAATAGTTTTTTTAAGTTTGGATTTAAGTCCAGTCAAGGACTGCCTTTCCAAAACAAAATTCTATGAAAGGTATAAAAAACAGTGATGGACATTTAAATTTTAAAACTTCTTTTGTAGCTCAAACGCAATCGTTATCGTTGTAAAGCATATGAAATAACATTTCAACCATAATTTTGCAAAATTAACCTAGTTACCAGCCGATGCACAGTGATTTACAAATTTTTTAGTTTGAAAATAATTCCGTAGCAATAAAGAGGCAAATCAGATGTTTGTAAATTTTACTAAAAATTCAGCTGATATCTTTAAACAGCAATCCGAAAATATATAAGCCCATCATGTCAAAAATGCGAAACATAATTTCATTTTCTCCCGAACTAATAGAGGTAACGCAGACACGTATGCACATTTTTTGCAGAAGTTAGAACTATCTAGGTAGAAAAACTCTTAGGCCCATTATTATAACTTGCCTTTAGCTAAAGTTAGGATTTTGTTGGAGCGTTAAGTAGTTTTTCGCTATAATAATGATGATAATGCTGATTACTATAACTTGTCCTTATAGTACGTGATAGTTAAAAACTACTTATCGCTTCAACAATATCCTAACTTTAGCTAAACGCAAGTTATAAAAATGGGCCTTAATATATAAATCATAAATAAACTTTTAGTGACATTTCTAAAAAAAAGCTTATGACAGAGGTACCTCAATTTAAGAGCTGACAATTTCATTTTTTTTAGTAGCTGCCTTAAATTTTTCCATAATAAAACGTTTTGTACCACTGTACTATTATTAATTTTTTATTATTTTTGTAGGGCGGATACCGAAGCAGACCACTAACTTCATGGGTCCCTTTGCGACCCCTTTCATTCCTCAATGATTTTTGGTATCCTGCTGGAAATTTACGAATAGTCCAATAGTTCTATGAACCACCAATTTTGTTTATGCATTTGCGGATAAATAGTTTTTAAAGTCCATAACTCGGGTCACCGACTCCTTTTTGGTTAATGTCTTCTACATTCTTATTTTATTTATTTACCTTTAGTATTCTTTGATTGCATTCCATCTGATAGAATTAAAAAACCAATTTGAAGCGTTGAAAGATTAGTGTCTCAACTGTTGGTCATGGATCAAAAGATTTTATTTTTCGAATTGGCAACCAACTACAGAGATGTTTCCCCCCGGGGGCACTAATTGTCATATTGGGGGCACCAAATACTTCTGGTATATGGCGGAAAATGAATCTGGAAAAACAGGCCAGTGTATATGGGTGTTTCGAGGGTCAACCAGTGTCCAAACGACTGGTACCACTAGAATCAGTAGCCCCACAGATAATCGCCCATATTTCTGACTGTTTGTTGGTGAGGTCCTTACGGGTTACACGTAGTGGTTGTGGTTTGGACCAGGGTTTACAGGGATGGTGCAAGGTGCACTCTCAACAGAAGGCACTAATGGAGTGCCAGCACTTTAATGGTCTCCATAACCCCTAAACACGGAGTGAGAACATGGATCCAGGCTTTCCATGTTCTAGGAATTTCTACTTATTGTGCAATATTCGTATTGCACAATACGGGCGCTAGTTTACGATTTAATTACACTCAGTGAAATCTTGATGACATCAGTACAGAGATGTTATAACAGTATAAGGAGACTTTTATCCTTACCTGTAACAATTTGATATTTTTTTTTTTTTGTTAATATTGTACACAGTAAAATATTTTACAGATTACTATATAATTTTTATTTCTACATACGACAGGTTTTTTTCTATATGTAGACTCAAATGATGAAATTCCGGCATAAGTGCATACTGGCAACACTGTTCGGAACTTTCTTCTTAATAAATTAATCGTGATTCGAACTCATACAAAGAACATTTTGTAAATTTACATTTTATAAAAAACACGTTTCTTTTTTTGGCCACCCAGTTTAATTTTCAAATTGTTGAAGCGGTCATTTATAGTCCTATAATATCTCCATATGATAGGCAAGCCTACAGTTACTTTAACGGAACGTAACACATAGAAGTTGTTGTTTTTTTACATAACCGACGGCAAGAGGGTTATGCATTGTTTATTAATGATTATAGATTTTCTTACATTACTGTCGAAAACATTAAAAAAAGAGAGAAATAGAATCTCAAAAGACAACAATTTGCATGTGTTATATTTTGTTAAGTTACGGTGGGCTAACTAGGCCTTTAGGGCTCCGTTGGCACCCTAATTAAATATCAAAGCATAAGCATCCTAACTAACATTGAATTTTTCAATACAACTCCATAGATTTAGGAATAAAAGACATGACATCAAAAAATGTTTTGAACATGTTTCAACCACTGTCAAGATAAGTTTCTTGTTGTTGTGTATGAAAGGAATAGATTTGTTTCTATTTCGTTGTTGAATAGTGAATTCATGAATTTAAAAAAAAGCAAAAAATCACTTTAGTTCCAAATGTTTTCACCACTAATGTATCTTTATTTTTCACTTTCTGATTTGTTTCAATTCGAAAATAATTTAAAACAGAGTTGTAATTTGCGTTGTTGTTTTCAATTTATTTCCTTTTACAGTTAAAAAGTATTTTGCTGAATTCTAGTTGTTACCATTTTTACGTAATCAGTGCAGTATTTAATTTCAATTCTAGGTTTAAAAAAAATCTTTTTTTTTATTTTGTCTCCTTTGTTTATTTTAAATCGTAGAGATTGTGTTACAATTTTGTTTTTCATTAAAAGCTTCAGCAATTTTTTCGTGTTTTATGTACTTACGAGTATGTGCACCAAACAGTGACGAAATCACAAAAAATCGCGAAAATATATATATTTTTTAATTTAATTGTTAAAAATGCTATAGGAAAAAGTATACAATATCAACCATTTTTTTAACAAAGTGAAAATAAACTAAATGGGTTGTACAAATTATTTTGCACAGAAAATGAAATTAAATAAAAAAAGGGTTAAATAAAACTTCAACGGCAAGAATATAGTTAGACCACAAACCTAATCTATCTTGAGATTCTGGCGCCCTTTGAAAATTTGCGCAATACTAGCAATGATAGCTTTTTGATCAGGATACTTAACCTTATAATTCTCATTTAGTTTATTACAATTAAAATAGTAGTTTTCAAGATTTAAATGCTCAAAGTAAAACAGATTATTTCTCCAATCGATACCCATTACGAAATTTGAACCCATAACCATTATTACCAAACGGAAAATAAGCAATATTACCAGTTTCCTAACAATCTTACTATGAAAGCATTTCCTAATGACAAGACATCAGCATCCTGATAATATTTTGTTGGAACTTGCCTTTTGGTTTGAAAGTAATACACACCAACATGCATTTTGCTATAGTGTTGGAGATATAGTCTATATAGTTACTCTTTACCCGTCTCTGGGTAATTACTCAGAATGATTCGTCATAGGTTTTATATAAAAGTCTATATTTGTAGAGTTTCGTGTCGTCTAAAAATTTCTGTGTAGTGTCTAAAATTTACCGTGGACAAAACATTTCAATCCGCGAAATTATAAAATTTCGCGTTTTTATTTCTCTATTTCACTCTTGGAAATGCAATATTTTTGCGAAAAAAAAAAACTGTATCCTACATATATTTGAAACGAGGTGCTAAGGTTCCTAACCACATAATTTTATTAAAATTTATCCAGTAGTTTATACGTGATGCGGATATTGATAGACACACAGACGGAAGGACAGACAAAATTTCCAGAAATTGGTGTTTTGTATTCCATACCGATGCCATCTCGGTGCAGATACCAATCAAAAATATTTCATGTACAAACACGGTTCTGTTATAGTTTTTTTACCTACTAGCTGTGCCCGCCACGTCGCAGGCCTCCTTACAATATTTTGTTCGATCTTATATTTCTAGTGCTACAGATATGGTTTATGTATTCACTTTATATACAGGTTCCCATCCCTGGGTAGTTACTCAGGAACATAAGCTTTATATAAAATTCTCAAATTTCTAAAAAAGAATTCTAAAATTATTGTGGAGTTCTGCAAATAGCGTTTAAAATATCGCGCTTTAAAAATAAAAGGTGCTGCCAAATTTGCCATAGCTTTAAATCGGTAAAATTACGTAACTACTTTTTCACTACTTTCTCTTGGAAATGATATATTGTTGCGGATAAAAGTATCCTATATTTGAACCGAGGTACTAAGGTACCTCCTCACAAAATTTTATTAAAATTTATTCAGTAGTTTTTACGTGATGCAAACACAGACAGACTTACGGCAGACAAAAATTCCAAATTTTTTAGTTTTATATTCCATTTTGATTACTAACTGTCCCAGCAACAAATTTTTAAAAAAATATTTCATGTACAGAAATGGTCCTGTAGCAGTTTTATTATATATATATATTTTTTTTTAAGACAACATTACCTCTGCGAAGCTTTTTGCTTGTCTGCAGAAAACAACCATAGTCTTTGGCGGAAATCGAACCCGCAACCTCCAGACTGATCGACTAGCGATCGGTCTAACGAGGCAGACCTTTTTTTTTTGCTTTTTTTTAAGACAAACTACCTCTCCGATCCTTTTTCCTTGTCTGCAGAAAACATCCAGAGGCTCTGGTGGGAATCGAACCCGCAACCTTCAAACTGATCTACTAGCAGATGTTCAGTTTTAATATTACGAATGATAAAACTAAACGAATTTTAAATACATGCTAGTGTGTTAATACCTTTCTATTCCGCTTTTATTTCTCGCCAAAAAGAAAACTGGTGAAAAGTAAACATGAACTAAGTGAAAAAGAAAAATTTGTTACTAAAATGGAAAAAAGCGTTTTATGATTCTATATCACAAAACAATATTGCAAAATTGTAATAAAAAAATTTTTAACAAATTAATCACATAATTAAGTCCGAAAGGTTCAATTGAAGAATTAGTAAAATTTAAAAATTTAATTTACTGATTTAAAAATATTTTATCGGCTGCTTATTTACGTGCGCTGTACGTTTTGAGATTAAAAAAATTATCAAAAACAATAAAAGCACAATATAGTAAAGCTTTCTTGTTATTCTATTCTTTAAAAAAAAATATACATACAAACATATCTTTATAATATAATTTATAATGTTCTTCCGAAGGCGTACCTTGACCCAGCATGATCGCTGATAAGTCGCTTGTTTTCCCTTTGTACAGGGTGGGCCAAAAGAAACCAAGGGCTCTCCAAAAATTTGTCTTAAAAGTGCCATTGTGTCTCGGGCAGTATGGGCAGTGGCTCCGTCCTGCTGAAACCACATACCAGGTCTGTTTTCAAGAGCAGGACGTAAAAAATTTTCTATCATAAACCGATACCGCTCTCCATTTACGGTTACAGCACTTCCATCTTCATTCTCGAAGAAGTAGGGCCCAATGACATTTTCAGATGTGATCCCACACCATACTGTACACCTGATGGGGTGCAATTGGCTTTCTGCTTATTAACAAAGCCATTCAAATGAAAATGAGCTTCATCACTCATAATCAAATTTTCAATAATGTCGGCGATATGCTCTTTGCGTTAAAATAATTGATCTCTGGTTTAAATAATACAATTCCAAGTGTTGTCTATATAATCTGAAAGAAAAAATAAAAAAAAGTTAATAAACAAAAAAGTTATTAAACTTTTACACCCCTTGGTTTCTTTTGGCCCACCCTGTATTAACCTTTTTTGTTGTTTTTTTTTGTTTTTTATTTTTGTATAAAATTAAAAAATCAAAATAAGTTGCGTTTTTATTCACCGGAAAAACTAAATTTGATTGCAAAGTTCTAACAAAGGGAACGCCACACATTAAAAGGGTTGTGTCATAGTAAGTCAACCGAGAGCCTATTTTTATTTATGCTAGTCAGCTAACCGAGAAGCTAAGAATTTGTAAATTCCATCCACTTCCACTTTTGCACTGTCTTGACAAACAAAATGGCGTTTCTGGAAAATCCTACAATCTAATCTTATTTGCTCTGCTGCCTTACGCTGCTTTTACACATGCAATTTATTGCATACAAATTTTGTATAGGTCTTATCTACTAAAATGGCGGAAAAAAATACGAAAATCTTGCAAATTTACATTCATGTTTACACAAGCAATTAAAAAGTTCGTCGAAGCGAAAGGTTTAAAAAATTGCTCATCTATTTGCTTTATTTATTTATAAACCAAAGTTACCAACAGCATTACCTTTGTAAATTTATATGAAAACAGTAGACATCAATAAATATTTATTGTTTTTTTTTATGAAACCAAAGTTCTAAAATAACACCAACAGTCTTTTTAGTTAATATTTGAAGGAAAATATTACAATTTTTTTATTTTATAAAAAGATTTTTTAAATAAAACTTTTCTGGCAACTCTGTTTATTTTTTTTACATTTAATTGCATGAATTGTCAAAAAATCACTTGTAGGAAAAATTTTTGGCTAATTTAGCTACAATTTCGTGAGTGTGTTAGTAAAAAACTGAGAGTGTATTGTGATTTTCGAACTTGCACTTGCACGTGTAAACCCTACGTTAACAAATGCTTGATCAAGATTCTTAAAACTATGTCTTGGCGACCCACTGATTTCTTAAACCTCCGTCTACATTAGCCATTAACATGCCTTAACAAAAGTCAAACTTCACATAAAAAAACAGTATTAAAACTAATGTTTTTTATATGAAGATTGACTTTTGTTAAGGCATTTTAATGTCTAATGGAGACGGGGGTAACCATTGAGCGAATTCATGTGTGCACATGAAAACCTCTTGTGTAAACCTTCGTTGTCGATGTTAAGTTCTTGTTCAAACAGCATTGATCAACTGTGCTTTTAAACAACATTGACGACCAACAGAAAATTATGTTTAGACCAAGGCGAATTCATAACAAGTGTGAGCAGAACGACAACTGTGACATTCTACTAGCGGATATAAAACAATGTATTTTTGACAAGACATTAACAAATAAAGGAGAGCAAAAAAAAAACAGCTGGGCTAACGCCTCCACCTGGTATGAATTCGTCTTGGATTAGACGGAACATCCACATAGAAGAAAATAAACAAAATTCTGTTCCCTATTCTGCCGAGGCGTCGCGACGTGTTTTTCATGTGCAAACAAAACAATGGCACGTGGAGACGGTGTGTAACGATATCAATTGACTGCCATTGAGTTGAAACTTTTTACACTTCTTACAGGATGTAAAAAAAATATCGATTCGAAAAAGTATTTCTGAATAATTTAAATGATTAAAGACAGTGGAACAATATGGGTCCAAAACAAGTTTTTAGGATCATCACATGGAAAACATGGAAAATGTAAAGGTTTTTTTTTTGATTTATTCAAAATCAATAAAATTTACACTTAAAGAATTGTATATACTTTAGTTGGAGCTCAAAGTTTTAACAATAAAAAATGCAGTAAAATTTATGTGTGTGAAGATAAATACGTATTTAACTAGCAGAGACAAAAACCATTTTTTATCGAAAAAATATAGCATGCGATAAAAAAGTTTTCTCATACATTTACTACGTATTCTGCACAGATTAACCGACTTTTTTACAAAATATTATTACTGTTTCCAAGCTCTTCCATCTCAGGGAATCAAACCGGGTGGAATAGGAAGATAATAGATCATATTAACAAAATGTGTTGACACTTTTTTTCAAAAGTAATTGTGAGCATTTTAAAAATGTGATGTTTGGAAACAGTCACCATATTTTTTAAAAAAGTCCGAAAATCTGTACAAAATACCAACTAAATGTATGGGAAAACTTTTTTATCGCATTCTATATTTTTTCAATTAAAAAAATGGTTTTTGTCTCTGCTAGTTAAATACAGATTTATCTTCACACACATGTAAATTTTCCAACTTATTTTTTTTTTTCGATCTAAAATCTTTAATCTTTTCAAGTCTGTAACTTGATTGTATTGATAATCGGTCACCTTTCCCATATTCAATTCAAATCAGTCAATACGACAGAGAAATAAAATCGCTTTTTGATTTTCACCTAATGGATGCCGTTAACAACTACATAACCGTTACCGTTTTTTTTTTTTTTTGTTCTGAACCTCCTCGTAAGTTATAGAAACTATCTACAGGTTGCTAAATAAAATTCATTTAAAATACATTTGTGTAAATCAATTTGAATGCAACAAAGTTAAGTGATACTCCAGCTGAAATAACAAAATTTCCTTGATCCAAAAGTTGCCAGATAAACATAAAAATAAAACTATGAATTTAATTTTATATGCATGAAGATGCAAATTGAAGTCAAACTTTATAAACTTGCAAATTTTTTTAAAAATCATTTAAGAAAGTGTGAAAATTTAAAACTACTGACACGTGACGCTCATCAATGCAAACTCGAAAAAAAAAAATAACGAGGGGTAGTCAAGAAGGCTTTCCAACAATTTGAATTTTATTGTTTCCATTTACTTCATATAGCAATTTAATCTGTAATTTATTATAATCTATACATACTACATATAATAAAATAGTAACTCATTTCCTGTCTGTTTTTATTCCTTTGTGTTCGCTTCACGTAAAATCTACCGGATAGATTATAACAAAATTTTATGAGGAGATACCATAGTATCCTGATTCCAATATAGGATACTTTTATTCCCCAAAAATATCTTATTTCCAGGAGAAAGTGGAGAAAAAGCAGTGAAAGTACACCGATTCTTTCTACCGATTTAAAGGTATTGCATACTTTAAGGCATCTTTTATTTTTGAAAGTGGTATATTTTAAACACCGTTGCGCAAATGATGACGTTGTTTTAAAATAATCAGGAAATGAATTGAAAGCGGGATATATTAAACAGCGCAATAGATGGCGCTGTTTTAAAATAATGACAAAATATGAATTACTTACTGCCAAATAGCCAATTGAATAAAATTTGTATTTGATTTGTATTTTTGCTTTGTGGAATTACGTTATTAAAATATTTTAAACACCTTTTATAGAGCTTAAGAATAATTTTTAGAATTAAAAAATTTTATCTAGGAATGGGTACCTTTATATAAAGTAAATACGTAACAGTCTTAAAATTTGATGCGGATTACTTTCAAAGAAAAATCAAACAAAATATTGTCAGGATGCACACAACGTGTGTTGGCGTGTTGGATAGTACGAGTACTTATATAAAAACTTTGGAAGAGCGACTAAAAATTTTGTTTCTAAGAAGTCTGCCAAAAATCATTTTTTTATGGTTTCCGTTTTCAAAGTTGTACTACTCCTTTGAAAGTAAATTCCTGTGTATCTCGGAAGCCAAAAAATTAATACTCTATTTCAACTTTATCACAGCTAACAGGGTGATCCAAATAGACTTTCTCGGTGTTTTGCTAAAATTAAAAAATTCTTAGAGAAATTTAATTTTAAATGACTGAAACTTTGTTTTAAACGCCTTTATAGAAATAATAAATATGGAGATGGCCAATAGATCCACAGAGTGGCCACTGGGAAACAGGAGCCGTAAATGGACTTCTTTGAGGGGTCTTTTTAGGTCTTTTCTCCTTTATGAGTACTCTGTGATAGGTAGCAAGATGCAAAAGGAACGGTTGTAGTTAAGCTATCTGGAATTACAATAGATACTCGGAGTCTTCGAGAGCAGATGGCACTACATGGACACAACACGTCTTAGCCCAAACTACTTCGTTAAAATTTGTATGTGTCCCCTATATGATTTTAAAAATACGTATTGACCTACCCTCGTATTTGAAATAAGAAGAATTGAAATCAAATAATAATAATAAAATTGACGTAAATGGTCTATTTACACACTTTATAACAAAACCAACAATAGCAACTATATTTTTATTAAACGAAAATATGATAAATTAATTTATTAACAAAATATTTATAAAAAGCTTTTTATACTTAGAAATTAAAAAACAAATTACTTTTAATAACAGCGAAATACTGTAGGTTGGGTAAGGAAAACCAAGAATGATAGAGGACAAGATTACGCCATGCGCATGTTTTCGCGTTGGATGACGTTTTGCGGCCAAATTAAGGTTGCCAAGTCTGAATCAAAAAATTCCTTCAAATAAATACGTACAAAAAAATCTAAGTAATAGGACAAAATTGGCAACCCTGCTAATAAACTCTCATAATTTATATTAAAAACTCTCATAATTTATAGTCATACTCTCAAGCAGAATTATTAGCCAATAGGAAGACTAAGTGACTGGGGTTATAATCTTGTTTAGTAGGAAGAATTATTATCCCTTCGGAAAACTAGTCAGTCAAGAAGCACATACTCGAAGATCCAGTGCTGGAAATTTCCAATTCCAATTCTTTTTTTACATAATAGAAACGCACTCTTAATCAGAGTTTTATTGGTGTCGTAAAATTTTCTATTCAAATTGTTTCTAAAACTATAACGCTAAAGGTGTAGAGTAACTACTTTTGAGTATAGCATACTCAAAAAAGGATACAATTTTTGGTACTCGGTACCCACTACTCAATACCTTGTCAGCACTTCTTACTTTTTTCTGCAAAAATGTCATATTTGCAAGGGAAAGTGGAGAAAAAGCACAGAAAGTACGCCGATTTTTTCACCGATGGAAAGGTGCTGCATACTTTAAGGCCTATTTTATTTTTGAAAGCAGTATATTTTAAGGACGGTTGCACAACAGACGGCGCTGTTTTAAAATAATGACAAAATCTGAATTGAAAGCGGGATATTTTAAACACGGTTGCGCAACAGATGGCGCTGTTTTAAAATAATGACAAAATATGAATTACTTACTGCCAAATAGACAATTGAATCAAATTTGTATTTGATTTGTATTTTTACTTTGTGGGATAACATTGTTATTAAAATATTTTAAACACATTTTATAGAGCTTTAGAATTTTATATAAATTTTAGAATTTCATCTAGAGATGGGTACCTTTATATAAAGTAAAAACGTAAGAGACTTAAAATTTTGTGAGGATTACTTTCAAATAGAGTTGTGCATAATAGTTCATTTCGCTGAATCGTTCAGATCGTACAGCGAGATTTAATGAACTAGGTCGTTCGTTACGGTCATCGTTCTTCATTTTAAACAGCAACTCAACGTAAGTCTTATCAAACACATCATTTCATTCTGGCAACACTTCACAATTGTGAACAAATATTTACATGAAATAAGTACATACATACATAAATAATATTTAACTTATTATTTATTTAAATCTGATTTATCAGGTTTATTATAGCTTAAAAATTGATCTGTTACTTTAGTACAGATTTTAATGTGAAATAAAGGGTATACGTATTGTTCTGAATAATTTTTCAAACAATTTATATACATATGCGGAATTATTACAGTACTTGCATTAAATATCAACCAAAAATTTCTCCTTTATTATTTTAATTTACAAAATTAAAATTGAGCTGCTTTGCTTTTTGACAGTTGACAGCACTGATACAAAATAAGAAAAAAAGTAATTTAACAGTTGATTATTTTTTATGAACTTTTAAAGAGCAAAATGTCAAGTACCTGAAAAAAACCCAACGAACGATGAACGATAAAAAAAGGCGGTCGTTCAGTTACGGGAATCGTTCAATTAAACTAGGTCGTACATGACCGTCACAACTCTACTTTCAAAGCACACAACATGTGTGGGCTAGTCGTAAATATAACAATATTCTGCACTAGTCTTAACTTCACCTACAGTGTACTAGTCATATTTGACACTACACTGTCGGATAAAATTGTCATCAGCCCTCACTTGCCTGTAATCGCTTTTATAGGTATAACAAAAGCAATAAATGTTTTGTGGAACAAATAATAAAGCCATCGAAAAAAAAATCAACAAAGCCAATATCGATGTTTTTGACTAAAATAAATTTAACCGCAAATTTTGCAATTAAAAAAAAATACAGTTGCGGCGACTTTAAGCTGTTCAACTTTTAGATCTGGTTATAAGTATGTGTGGTTATTTAACGTAGATAAGTTGATTTGAAGCAATAGTGTAGGAAAGTAATTACATACTTTTTGTAAATACAAAACATGCGACCAAAACAAGCAAACACTATTTTAGTCAAATACCTAAAAAAATAAATATTAGTGTTTCACAAAATTCCAATAATTATGACGAAAGCGAGAAAAAACCCCAATGAATTTGCAAAAACAAAAATACTGTAAAATCATGCACAAAATAATTTTTTTTTTTTTTCAATTCACAACAATATATTTGAGCTTTTAGAAAAGTGTTCTTGAACTTGTACGTGAACAGTATTGTTGTAGTTGACTTTGACTTAATGCAGTGTTTCACAATATTTCATTTTGTAAAATACAATTGTAACACAGTTTACTTGTTAATACAGGTGTCAAAAATGACAGCGAACTATAAATCACCTTTAAAACCGAATAGATTCTATGAAAATTATATTTCTTTTAAGTTTTCATTGTCATCGCATTTGCAGTTTTGTCACTCCTGTCTTTAAGATGCTTTGAACAAACAACATAAGGCTATGATGATTCACTATCATACACAGTAGTTCGATCTGTGTGACAGACTTTTTGGCAAGAATGAAGGCAAGATTACTAACAGCAGACAGCCCCTTCAGTGGATAGATAGCTTCTGCTATCTCGGCAGCATTATCAACACCAAAGTAAGATCTAGTGTTGACATCAAAAACCGCATCAATTGTGCCCGACGGTCGTTTGGTCTTCTAAATCCTGTATGGAAGGTTACCCATATCTCTAGTGAAACGAAAATCAGCATATTCAACTCCAACGTGAAGTCAACTCTATTATATGGGTTCGAAATTTAGAATGCGGCTGCAAGCAACGTAAGTGGAATTGGAGAGGTCACACAGTACGCAAACCCGCAGATGACCTAACACGGACAGCCATTGAGTGGAACTCGCAGGGTAACAGAAGAAGGAGAAGACCCGCACACACGTGGAGAAGGCAGTTAGATTTTGAAGTAGCAATCACAAGAAAGTCCTGTAATGAAATCAAACTAATAGCTTGTAACAGATCACAGTGGAATATATGTTTTCCGTTAGATGACGTTGTTCGGCCAATGTAAGGTTGCCAAGTCTGCAATCAACAAATTGCTTCAAGTAAATACATACGTACAAATAAATCTAATTAGTAGGCATAATTGGCAACCCTGCAAATAAACTCTCATAATTTTTATTAAAAACTCTCATAATTTATAGTTATAATCTCAGTCAGAATTATTAGCCAATAGGAAGACAGTTTCGTGACGTCACTAGACCGACATCAGAGAAACAAGTCGAGCGGCTCATAGGCGGCTAACAGCCGCCGCCAACTTTTTTTAAATAATCGAGCCGCCGCCGAAGAGTGCGGCTTGTCACGGCTCAAAAATGTTAGCCGACATTTTTCTTTTGGGTTTTGTCATACTTTAAATTTTGTATATTCAAATTTCTATTAGTAAAGAAATTTAAATTAAACTTTGTAGCTTTTTATTTAAAATTGATTGTTAATAGAATAGTATTTATATGATAATTTGACTTAAAAAGCAATGCCAGCCTTACAAGTTAATAAACATATATTTTTTTACGACTTGCAACATTAAAATATGCTTAAAATGTAACTGTTTTTCCTCAGAAATAATTATTACTGATTTTAGTTTTGTTGAAAATGGCACAAACAGATATACGCGCATGTTCTGAAAAACGCATATCGCTTTAAATTTGCGTTTTCGATTTGAAAACGCCAAACAGGTGTTCTGGCAAACGAAAACGCTAGAAATCTGGCGTTTTCAAACCGCTAGTGTATGCTGAAGCGATCTGGTAATTTTTATTTAAACTGCACTTGAAAGAGAAAATAAATTGATGTAAAATTAAAACTTAATATGTTCTATTTTATATTGGAGAAAAACTTTTAACATTTTTCCACAATTTTAATTAAAAATATGCAATTTAAAATTTTGCTGAGCAAGTAAATACGCTGTAGGCATTTTAATTTTGATTCTTAGTTTATTAAATACTTTCAATAAAAAATTTTTGTTTTAAGCAAAACGCCAGCAAATCGCTTCGTTTTCAGAACATGCTTAAATGCGTTTTGCGTTTTAAAAACGATTTGCGATTTGAAACCGCAGCGTTTTCATAACATGGGCGATAATAATTTTTTTTTTCACATTGTACATATATATGTATGTACATATCCTAATAACAAATTATTTGAAGAAAAAACACTAAATCAAAACAATTGAAGATTTTGATAGGATATATCTACATAGTAATAAAAACTTTAATTTTTTTTTTTTCAAAAAGTAGAAAATTTAATAATTTTGTGTTTTCACTATACATATATAAATCATAATTCTTAAAATCGAGTTAATTTGTAACATTTACTTCTTCTAAGTAAAAAAATTATCAATAAATGTAAGTGTTTGTTTATTTTTGTTGTTGTGCTTTTTGATAACAGATTAAGTCGGCTTCAGCCGACTTTTAGCCGCCGCCGAAAATTTTTTGCTCAGCCGGCGCCGCCGAGTTTTTACGATGACTTGTTTCTCTGACCGACATGCACAGAAAATTTCAATTTTATTTTCGAGATGGCGTAACCTTGTCTTCCATCATTCTTGCATTTTAGCTGGTCCATATGATTTGATAATCTTTAGAAGAAATACATAAAATATCTTTATCCATGCGATCAGAGTTGCAAAAATAGTGTGGCGCCTACAACGCCATTTTGATATAATTTGTTGAATCGGACAGAAGAGAGGCATATTTTTTTTCAAATTTTTTTTCTTTGTGTGCACCAATTTGATTACCAAAGTACAAACAAATCAGTCAAGTGAGAGTCCCACTCATACACTCAGGGTTCCGTACCACGTTTAATGTATAACTTTATAAGATTTAATTTGTTTACGTCTATTATCGGTCACACTTTAATTTTTAAATTTAAAAATTTTAAGTGTCTGCTTAAAACGGTCCAAAAAATAAACACATATATATACACCTCACAATCACGTCTACTATGGGCACACCCTTTAAATTTTAATCATCTTTTGACTCTGTGTAAATTTAAGTCAATCTATATACCTATTCCGGTTCTAAAATATGGCTATATAAATGTGTACATAAATTTGTGTTACTTTTGCAACACCCTTTAAATTTTATTATTTATATATTTGTTCTAGCTGACATAATTTTAAATATCTATGTAAATTTGAAGTGTCTGCCTGTTATGGATCAAAAAATAAAGCCATATTCGTAAATATCATGGCACTATCGGAACACCCTTTGATTTTTAATAATTTTATAATTATTATAGAGGCCATGGTAATACATTTTCGTGAAGAAAATTTCAAGAGTCTTTCTATTGCGGTTCAAAATTAAGGTCATAAACGTAAAAATAACGGTCAATATCGGGACACCCTTTAATTTTTAGTTTATTTTTTTATATTGAGAATCCGTTTTAATTACTATATGTAGATTTGAATTGTCTGTAACTAACGGTTCAAGCAATAAAGCCTTATGTATATGTGAAAACCACATGGGAACACCCTATAATTGTAGGTATTTGTTGTTATACGGCCATAGTAATATAACTTTTGTGAAAATTTCAATAGTTTACCTTCAACGGTTCCAGAGATAGAAGACAGACCAAAATAATAAGGTTCGTTTTTACCCAAAAATGAACAATGCAGATCATAGGTTAATGGAATATTATCGGTAAAATAGTGTTAAAAAAATTTATCAGATAATTATAAAATTAAATAGTTGTTGTTTTTGTATTTCTTTTGCAAATCAAAAAGAGTATGTATTTTTTTCTGTAATTAGATTAAAAATATTTAATTAATAATCAACGTGTAATGTCATTCTGGCCATACTGTTTACACAAAACATTTAAATTTTTGCAGCGTAAATTAATTTTTTCTGTATTTTCAATTTCAAACTCAAGCGACCTATATTCAATATTACCGGAACATTCTAGAATCTAGAATTTTATCTCTCCTAAAGCAGTTGATAATAAAGCCTATAGTACACAAGCAGTACATTTGCGTTTGCTGCTGCTTATACTGCTGTGCACTAAGCTTTTAAAATTGTTTTAGCTTATTCTGGTCATATTTGCCTCTTACTTTGCGCTATTTTGTTCAATGTTTGCAAAGTCATTGTTTAGTAATTGGAAAATTTTCTTATCAGCAAATAATATTAAAATTTGAAAAATATAACAGTTGGACCTTAAACTTTTATGTCGTAACGAAATAATAAAAACTACAAAAACCTTGGATTGCATTAATGACTTTTAACATTTTTCTAACTAAATCCGTGAAGATTTTTTTATTTTCTTATTTTTAAATTTTTTTTTTTTTTCATAATATTTTCTGTATAAGTTTATACTAAATAAACTCACGATTTGGAAACACTGGTTTTAAAAGTTAATATTACACTAATTAAATTATTTTTCTATTTCCCAAACACATTCACAAATTACGAGGTAATTTAATTCAGAAAAGAGACGGAATAAAGTTTAGCAAGTTTTCAAAAAAATGCTAAAAATTTTAATTAATTTTTTTCAAATATCTAATATAAATTAATAAAAAAATAAAAACAAAAAACGTGACTCTGCAGTTTGAAGGTTTTACAAATTAAAGCAGTTAGTCTAAAACAATGACAGCTAAAGCCTAAGCACGTAACATGTTGTAGCTCTTATTTTTTTCAAATTATATATAAAATCCAAAAAAATTTTATAAAAATACTAGCTGTGCCCACACACGTTCTGTGGGACCTGACAATATTTTGTTCAATTTTGTTTTGAACACACCAAATTTTAAGACTCTTACGTATTTACTTTATATAAAGGTACCCATCCCTGGATATAATTCTAAAACTTATATAAAATTCTAAAAATTATTTTAAATAAATTTTTTTTACATCCATCCAGTAGTTTTAACGTTATGCGAACATAAAAAAAGACAAACAGGCAGGAAATGAGTTACTATTTCATTAAATGTATAGATAAAAAATATTTTTTTATAAGAAAAAAAAAAATATTTAAAAGTCATAACCTCTCATCACGTGTCCCAAGATAGCGTTGACCAGATTTTGCTAATTTGAAAACCAAGAAAAAACGGCGATATATAAATAACCCGTAATTGGGAATTTTACTAATAACGTAGACGTGGAATATATGATACCCCCATTTTTTCTGGGAGTGCCACAGATTTGCACGAGCAACGATTTTTTGTGCCCACTCAAAATAAAGCACAGTTGGTTTAAAATTTTCATTAAAGTATATATGTATGTACATATTTTCATAAAATGTATAAAACCATTCCTCCTGGGAGTATCATAGTTTCCATGGAAAATCAATAGCCACTTTTCCTTTTTTTATATACATATGCCTAAAATCTTCGTTATTAGTAAAATTCCCAATTATGGGGTATTTATAATTCCCGGGTTTTTAAATTCCCAAAATCGTCGTTATTTTGTTGACGCTATTTTCGCGCTACTCTAATCAGCTGTTTATCATATGTATTATCATATGTTGTTTGACAATTAGATATGCAGTGAAATAGTTGTTGTTTTAGAAATTCTTTGTTATATATTCCTTGAATAGGACAAACCTGGAATAGGATAAACATTTTTCCTCACCTTTAAATTCCCGATGCAGCATACATTGCACACATTCCAACAGATTGTATATTAAATGAAAATCAAAGTTTTTTTTTTACCCAACCAACTACTAAAAGTTGATCAAGCAACTCCTCAACGCAACAGCTTAATCGAATTGTAACAGTTCATCTACATTAGACATGAAATGAATAAAATTAACACTAATATCATGTTAGTGTTACGTAAGCCCCCGTCTACATTAGTCATCATCAACCAGTATTAAAACTAATGTTTTTTTTATGAAGTTTGACTTGTGTTCAGACATGTTAACGTCTAATGGAGACAAGGGGTAGAGACAGCACATATTAATGTTTTCTCCACGTCTTAACATGGATTTTAAAACATTTGTTATGAAAGCAATTTTATAACATGACATTGACGGGTTTTACTTTAATTAGACAGTTTTATTACCAGCCAACGCCATCTGTTGCTCAATCGTACTAATACTCTCTGCTTTGCTATAAGTATTCAAACAACATTGATGAAAAATAGAAAATTATGGTCAATCAGAACATAAACATTAATACGTATTTGCCACCTAAATGAACAAATTAATACCGGTGTTATGTTTAAATCGATGGCTCGTTCAGACGGGGTGTAAAGGTTGTGACAACATTTCCGCATGAATTGAATTTACTGCAGTTTATACCAGCAAAAAAAAATTAATCAAAAGTGTAGCCAACCTAAAAAGTATAAATTTAGACAGCTGACAGTAGAAATATTCACAAAGGCCAGGATTCACTACACAATTGTACCAAAAAAACTGAGAATTCTGTCTTGTTAAAAATAGTTTGAATGTGGTGTAGGTGTAGGTGCTAAGCTATTAGACATAAAAAGATTTGTAACTCTGATTACGTGAAAAAAAAAAATCATTCATTCAATTTAAAAAAGAAATTATCAAATTGTACATACCAGTCAAAAAGTCTGTCACACACATACACTTGTAATCCGCACTATCATACTTTTTGAGCACACTTGCTATCTTTGACAGATCGAAAGACTGAGTACAATAGTGAATACTGGCTTTAAGCATTGCCGCATTTGAAGTTCAGAGGCTTAACATGTGTTTGTAGAAAAAAAACATGTTCATTCACAAAGTGTCATTGTCTATTGCAAATATTAGACTGGAGGAGTTATGGGACATAATAATCACTTGATGTTTATAACTAGTGCAGGATATCGAAATATGATAACAGAGTTTTTTCATCTATAGCTTGTAAAACAATTCAATATAAAGCTTCTTTTCACTTTTATGGTTTCGTCAAAATTACAGTTTTTGGGTAGAGAGAGACAGAGAGAGAGAGAGAGAGAGAGATTGAATATGTGATTGTGGGTATAATATATTCACAAAGTGTAATTTTTTAGTTCGGATTTTGGACTCAAGACGTTATTGGATCTAATTTAAAATATTAAAATTTCGTTATTTTTCATAAAGTTACACACTGTGTAATTTTTTAAGTCATGGCAAAATAACCATATACGGACACCACTACGTCATAAAAGACCAAAAAAAAGACCCCTGTCTCCCAGTTTTGCCCAAAGTCCTCCAGGTTTTTTTTATGGGCCCTCAAAGATGTGGGGCCTCGATGTCATTTTTGCAAAAAAATGATCATTTCCTCAAGCTCATATTTTGCAAACCGCTTTTCACTTTTGCGGCTACCTAAGCGCTACCTAAACGGTGTTAAGAATCATTCCTAGGAAGTTCATATGTTTTAGAAAGTTGTTTATTGAGATCTTAGGTTCATTTTTGTAGTTGATTGTTTCCTTGAATTTTGAACGGTTTGCTACCTATGGACCTGAACAGGGGAAAAAGGTAAAAAAAATTGAATTTTTTAAAGTTTTTTGCGATTTTGACCTTGAAGATGAAGTTTTTTTTGATTTTATATGTAAACAATTTTTGTTCTTTATCACAAGAGCTACAACTTTACTTCAGAGAGTATATCAAAATTCTAAACGGTTTGCAAAATATGAGCTTGAGTAAATGATAATTTTTTTGTAAAAATGACATCGAGGCCCCACATCTTTGAGGGCCCATTAAAAAACCTGGAGCACTTTGGGCAAAACTGGGAGACAGGGGTCTTTTTTTTTTTTGGTCTTTTATCACGTAGTGGTGTCCGTATATGGTTATTTTTTTTCCGTGTTGCACTGTGTTATCGTTGCGTATACCCTCGATATTTTTATAGCAATACGTATATCCATATATTAATAATTATTTTAGTATCGAAATTGGATATATTTTTAACTCATGATTTGTATATTGTTTGTGCTGCCACCATTTCCGCATGAATTAAATTTACTGCAATTTATGCCAGAAAAAAATTTAAATTAAAAATGTTGTCAACCTAGGTTGGGTTAGGTTAAGCAGGCAGCTTATAAAAGAAGAGAAGAAATCAATCAGAAAAGGAGAGGAAAAAAATAGCTCACTCAATGGACCCATTATGTTGGTCCCTTTGTTGTATCTGCAGATAAGAGGAGGGATAGAGAGAGAAGATAAAGAACAAAGATTAGGGTCATTACAGACTGAGGAAGAAACTTAGTGACTTAGTTTTCAACCTAAAAAACTATAAATTTTGACAGCTGACATTAGAAATATTCGTAAAGGCCAGGATTCACCACACAATCGTACGATTCAATTATCAAAAAATCTGACAGAATTCTGTCCTACTTAAATCTTCATAAATTACAAGTTGCCAATAAGCACCCTTGACTCTTTTATGGTCTTTTGTATCATTATTATTAAACTAACTCTCTAAGATTATTTGCGTTTGCCCATCCCTGTTCTAAAACATGAATAAGCAATTGAATGGAGCCGTCTATTTTTTTAACAATTTTATTTTCAATAACAAAAATATTTATTTAATATTGTTTTTGTTTTGATTATTGTGAAAAACAGGTTTTTTTTACAAATACATAATATTTTTAAAATTTTGTTATTTTTTTTAATTATAAACACAAATAACAAGACCGGCTTGTTGGAAAAAAAAAACTAAACTCGTAAATAATTTTTGCTTGATTATTATTGTTGTTAGCAGAAGGAAGTAGATTTTAAACATTTATTTATGTTGCGACTTTTCTGAGAATCTTAACGATCAACGACAACTACAACAAAACTATTAACTTTTGAGTTCAATATCAAAATTTATTTGTTAAAAGGAAATTCTATTTAACAAGAATTAATTACTGAGAGAAAAAAAATAAAAAATATATTGTATGTATATGTTATCTATTTAACCTATTGTTGCTGAACTTAAATTATAGGTATTAAACAAACTTATGAATTATTAAAATTTAATTATAGTGTTAGCGTCTCCTTTTCAACTTCAATTCCAAGAAATTTATTTAGCAAAAAATAAAAGTTCTAATTCTATGAAATTAAGTTATTTTATATTTCCAGTTTTTATTTAAATAAACATAAAGGCTGTACTAAAGATCCCTTGGGCCGCGGACTAAGGCCTTATTGCTAAATAATAATATTTTAAATTAAAAAAAAATTAAAGTGAAAGTCGGACACACACACGAAGGGTTCATTCAATACTATCATACCGTACAATATTTATATGTACATGAAAAGCACCATAAATGAGATGCTTAAATTGTCTAAATTTTCCATTGGTTTTTAAGTAGTTACCAACACTTTTGGTCTTTTCTTGATCTTTCATCCTACAGACTTGCAACTCATTTTCGTGCAATATAAATTAAATAATATGATTATTAAACGTGTTAATGTTTCTTTTTTTTAATTTTTTAAATTAATATTGGTTGTTATAGTGGCATAAATTCTGCAAAATTGCATTTGCTTCAAAGGAAGCCTTTCATAGACGGAAGCCTTTCGTAGACGGAGAGTCAAGCACATTAACGTAACTAGAACATTTTTGTGGAGGGGGCTACAGCCCTTTAACGAAGACGAAAATTTTACCATGTATTAAAAATTCCCCAATAAGAAACCAATCCTGAGGGGTGGGAATAATTTTATTCTGGGGATTGAATAGACTTCCCCAGACAAGCTTATATATGCTAATAGACGGACAGACATCGTAGCGATATTAATAGGGTTGCGGGTGTACTCTTTAGGTATGAATCACTTAAAACAGAGAAAAGTTCGTGAGTTACCGTTATTTTAACAAGTATAACAGCTCTGTGTGATGTAACGATTCTTTTAGAATGCAAAGAAATTTTTTATAAAATACTCATGAATTTAGTGAGTTTGGGATTTTAGATTATGTTTTCTCGGTTTTATATTTTTTCATAATATTTTATTTTTGCTCCTAACAATACAAGCATTTCTTTTAATATTTGCGAACTTCCCCTCATTTTTTGTTATTGTTGTAATATTTTGCTGATTAAAGCGTTTTTTATGGAATTTGCGATTTTTTCAATATACTGTAAAGGATTCACTATCCTACACAATCGTACGATTCAATCACAAAAAAATCTGACAGAATTCTGTCCTACTCAAAAAATCATTTCAAAATGGCGAATACCACTTTATGAATTTTTTCAAAAGATTATCAAATCGTACAGACCTGTCAAAAAGTCTGTCACACACATACACTTTTAAACCACACTATCATACTTTTTAAGCACACATGCAAGTTTTAGAATCCCTGTATGTTATGTTGAAAAAAAGTAAAAGAAAAGCCCTGGTATAATTATTTTTTTGGCATAAAATGTTAATAGAATTAATGGTATAAACACAACTGGGACGAACGACGAACTTTGCACAGTACAACAAATTCGTCGACAAAAATTCGTTGCGTAAATTTGTCGACTGTAACACAATTAGTACGAACAAAATTTAAAGAAGTGGCAAAACGAAGTGACGAACTTCGCACAGTACAACGAATTCGTCGACAAAATTTGTCGCGTAAATTTGTCGACTGTAACACAATTAGTACGAACAAAATTTAAAGAAGTGGCAAAACTTTGTCAGATCTCTGATTTTCTCTGGTCAGTTTTATATTATTTGATGATAGATTGTTTCCATTGTTTCTCACTTTCTCATAATTTATATCCATTTTATATAAATTATGATAAACGTACACCAAATTGCATAAATTAATTAATTTATAATAAAGTAACTTTATTTACTAAAAGCTTAAAAGTTCGAAAAAAAACGGGTACCCTGCACCAATTTAGTCGTCGTTCGTTGGTATATGAAATGGAAATAAACCTATCGAGAGTTCGTTAAGCTCGACGAATATCGTCGTCGCACTAATTATGTGCAATTTCATAAACTCAAATGTATTTTATTTTTTTTTCAATATTCGGAACGAAAAATTCGTCATTCGTCAGAGTTGTGTTTATAGCATTATTCGACGAATGCTCGGTTACATTCTTGCCGAACAATTTTAAGCGCTATAATGAGATATTAAAAAAAAACTGCGTATAAATGCGATATTAGACAAAAACTGATGACATTTTTTTTTGGGGGGCTCCCTGATTTTCACAATCTTTCGAGGACCATACAAAAAATGTGGTTACCATATTCGCCAAACTAAGTATAGAGCGTTACTACCCTTTGGTAGCAGAATCGAATATATAATGTCAAGTCGGTGTATTTTTCGAAAAGCGTTTATTTGCTACACTGTATTATCGGTGTTATCGATAGTTTTGTTATATCATTTTTTTATGGTTACAATGAATGTTCTTTTCAAATATTTTCTATTAATTTGTAAAAGGTTAGTGGATAAATTTTGCAAATAGGAAGAGACCTTAGGTTAAAAAAGTAAATTTTACAGCAGATTTGTTTAAATTTTTAAGGACCTCTCCCTTTCGATTACTAAATGTTACCTGAATTAGAGAGAAGGTTTACTGAAAAATTTTGTAAAATTTTATGATTTTTTTTTGTGTCACGGTCACAAATAACTTGTTTAATAAACCATTTATAAAATAAAAGAAATATTTTTGTTTAATGTGGTCGCTAAGCATTACTTTTTATAAAAAACCGCATCTTATTAAAAATATTTTCTATTCAGCATGCCTTATCTCAATTTTATTTACGACTATCTGTGCCCGCCACATCGTCAGCGTCCTTACAATATTTTGTTCGATTTCGCTTTGAAAGAAAGCCACACCAAATTTTAAGACTCTACCTTTCATAGTGCTTTAGATATGGTTCATTTATTTACTTTATGTAGAGGTACCCATCCCTGGGTAATTAGTCAGGAATAAAGGCTTGATATAAATTTCTAAAGTTTATATAAAATTCTTAAATTATTGTAGAGTTCTGTAAATGATGTTTGAAATTTCCCGCTGACAAAAATAAAAGGAGCTGCCAAGTTTGCAGTACCATTTAATTGGTAAAATTGCGTATTTTCACTACTTTTTTATTTAAATTCGTGCAGTAGTTTTAACGTGATGCGAAAAATTCTAAATATTTGTATTTTGTATTCCATTTCGATTACTATTTATTTGCACCAGGAACAAAATTAAAAAAAAATATTTCATGTACAGAAATGGTCCTGTACAGTTTCTTCAGTTTCTAAGTAAAACATGAAATATATACATATGTATATATAAAATATAAAGATCTCAAGCTTAATAAATTATATTATAAAAAGTAAAAAATAATTAATTTTTAAATCAATAAACTACCGGTAATACAACCTCAATGATGTTTGCATAATAATTTCAATTCTCTCTATAAAATTCAACTACAAACTCGATACAATCACAATCTTAAATCCTTTTACTTTTAGAGTTCTGCAACAACAAAGTAATAAAATATTTAAAAACAAAATGGAACGTGCCTCTAATCGTTCCAATTACATAGAAAATTCTTCAAATTCTAGCTGTGAAAATATTTTAAAAATAGTCGAACAACACCCACATCATAACCAAATTAAAACAAAAACTTACAAGCATCTCAGCGAAACAACTGAAATTCAGAAATCCTCTTCAATGGTGTCTCTCAAGACTTTACAAAATTTAACGCAAACCTGCTCCACAACAACATCGTCGCAACGTAAGAAACGTTTGCAAAGACAGAAATCAACTGTATATAGCGGTGATGAGACAGAATATGCCGCCGATCTTGAGGAGGAGGGGGACGAAGAAGATGAGGGTTATGGCCACAATGAGAAAGAAACCAATTTAAATTTATTACCTGCCACATCGAATTTGCCAAATCAAAAAAAGAAACAAGTACGTTTTCGCAATAAGCAACAAAGCGAAAGTTCGCTAAAATTGTTGGGCCAACATATACCCATTGAAAAGACCTATTCATCTTCATCACTAACCTCATCGCTGCATTCATCGAATACCATTGGTTCAGTTGGCAGTCATGAGAGACGTTTAAAATCGGATGGTTCATTTGATTCGTTACCCGAATTGCCACATTATAGCGGCGGCCAACTGCAGAGGCAAAGATGTATTTTGAAACGTGATAACTCCATACATTCCGATTCCAGCCGTTATTCTAGTGTAGATAGTTTGTTGGAGGCTCGCAAACCCGATCCCGAAGCCATTTTAATTAATCTCGGTTTCGGTCCAGTGGGCTCAGAAGATATACTCTCACGCATACCAAAGCGTTTTCTTAAACCCTCTCAAGTACGTGGCATCGACACGGAAGCTTTTATCAAACGTCTACAACTTGCCAATACCCTGGCCGATCACAGTGTTTTGGGCTATCGTGGTCTTACGGGTAATCCAGATATACCACCCTCTCATATTGTGGCCAAAATAATGGAACGTTTTGAGGTTAATGAACGCAAAAAGTCAATCACCTCTATGGAACTGAAATTGCGATGACAATATTTAATTAAGAATTTTATTTTGTTTTATTTCACGAGTATTTTCAGAGTCGAAGAAAGCGTTTGCCATTTTTTTAAATATATTTTAATTTTAACTTTAAAAATGTTTACAAGATATTCTTGTGTGATCTTTACTTAATTTTTAGATTTAAGTGAAAATTGTTAACCGCCTTCCTAAAAGAAAAAAATGTACTTATTTTTATTTTATTATTTGCCAGTTTATTTGTTTTTAAGTCAAATTGTTACTTAATTTTATGATAAATAATTAAAGTATTTAATAAAAAAAAAAGAAATAAAGTTTATAATAAAATTTGTAAATTTTGTCTAAACAGTTTTATTGTTAACAGCGCCCACACCGTCGTCAGCGTCCTGACAATATTTTGTTCGAACTTGTCTTTGAAAGTGATCCATTTTACTCTTAAAGTACTGAACCGATTCAAATAAAATTAAGATTGTGCACATCTGTGTAGAAAAAGCTTTAAAACCATATAACAACTCAGGAAATTTCAGCTTAAGTTTTTTTATAAAATTCTATTTCTGTGAAGTTTTGTAAATAGTGTCTATAACTTCCCTTTTAAAAAAATAAAATGTGCTGCCAAGTTTTCAGTATTATTAAACCGGTAAAATTGTGTATAAGTTCGAGTTTTTATCTCTATGAAATGAGACATTTTTACTGAAAAAAAATATCCAATATTTGTACCAAGGTACCTCCCCACAAAATTAAAATTCATCCAGTAGTTTTTACGTGAAGACACTTAGACAAATATTTCAAAAATTGCTGCTTTAAATTCCATATCAATTAATATTTGCACCAACGATCAAATTAAAAAAAATCTGGAGTGGCTCACTAGTGGAAACAGATACTTTTATGGATATATTTTATATTTTATGGATACATAAAGAACATAAGTTCAAAGTATATTCGAATCGAAAAATAATTTTTGCATATTTTATGGGGACACCATTCACGCCTCTGTCTATAACGGTTTCAAAGATAGGGTCACATAGATCAAATAACACCACCTATTGGGACACCCTTTAATTTACAATTTTAAATTAAAGACCTGTTGTTATAGAGGACTTGGCCACAAAGATTCTGTTTAAATTTCAACTATCTGTCTATAACGGTTAAAAAGTTTAACCATATATATCAAATTACATGAACTATTGGGTTACGCTTTACATTAAAATTCTAAATATTTATACTTGCTATCCTACCAGAGAAAGTAGTGGAAATTCTGCCTAATTTTTAAGTGTTTGTGTTTAACGGTTCAAAAGATAAGGCCATATAGATCAAATTACATAATTTATGGGGACACCCTTTAGTTTTTAAATTCAAATTGTATACTTTCTATAGTGGACTTTGCAATACAGGTTTCTTGTAAATTTCAGCTGTCTGTCTATAACAGTTCAAAAGTTTGGCCACATACATAGAATTACATTAACTATTGGGACACCCTTTTATTTCCAAATTCAAATTTTATACTTTTTGTTATAGTGGACTTAGCAATACAGGTTCTTGTAAATTTCAGCGGTCTGCGTACAACTGTTCAAAAGTATGGCCATATACATCAAATTAAATGAACTATTGGAGCACCCTTTTAAATTTTGAATATTTATACATTTTATTAGTAATCGACATTCTGTAAAATTTTCAACGTTTTGCCTATAACGGTTCAAGAGATTGGTTCAAATAGGTCAAATTACGTCACCTATGGGGACACCCTTTAAATTTTAAATTTATTTTTTTATTAATTTCTGCTGTTGGGACATAGCGACATGCAATTTTTTAAAATTTTAATTTGGTGCCCTTTACAGATCTTAATACACGTAAAAACATGTATGTTGTATGGGGACATTCTTTAATTTTCAATATAACTGAACTGTTTTTAAAATGGGACCAACCAGAAAGCATAACCTTTCAAATAAAGAAAAAAAATTTAAAATCGGTTCAGAAATGGCTGAGTTTTGCGGTTACATACATAAAAAAGCAACATTCAGACGAATAGATAACCTCATTCTTTTGTGAAGTCGGTTAATGAATTATTTTTGGTTTGGGGTATTAAGTAAACTACCCCTTGCGCCTTCCCGATTATGACCAAAATGTATACAGCTCTTTATCTGCATAAACCAAAGGCACATACTGAATTTCATATTGATATGTCATACGGTATGACCTGTAGAGCGTTTACGAATTTTGGAAGTAAGTAAACTACCCCTTGCCCCCTCCAAATTATGACCAAAAACTTTTATTTTTACACAACTCTTCATCTCGATATACCAGAGGCGTATACTAAATTTCGTTTTAATATGTCATACGGTATGTCCTGTAGAGCGTTCACAATAGTTGGGGGTAAGGAAACCACCCCTTGCTCCCTTCCGATTATGCCCAAAAACTATACAGCTCTTCATCTCCATATACCAAAGGCACATACTAAATCGTTTTAATATGTCATACGGTATGTCATGTAGAGCGTTCACAATATTTGGGGGTAGGGAAACTACCCCTTGCCCCCTCCCGATTATGCCCAAAAACTATACAGCTCTTCATCTCCATATACCAAAGGCACATACTAAATCGTTTTAATATGTCATACAGTATGACCTGTAGAGCGTTGACAAAATTTGGGGGTAAGTAAACTTACCCTTGCCCCCTCTCAAATATGCACAAAAACTATACAGCGCTTCATCTCCATATACCAAAGGCACACACTAAATTTCATTTTGATATGTCATACGGTATGACCTGTACAAACCTGTGCCCACCCACTCACAGACATCATCGCGAAAATAGCCTAAAGGAATTCAGGAGACCTCAAAACGTATAAATCCGTTGAAATCCCGACCTCGTTTCGGCTTCACGATTACTATACTTTACCTTCTTATACTACGTACGGTAAAGTAAGAACATATTTCATATAACAGACACGGTCCTGTTTCAGTTTTATTATATGAGCTCTTTATTTGGAAAACGGTATAAGTCGAAAATTTTTAAAATCTACTATTTCATATCAAATCCTAATAAAATGACATAATCTGCAGTAATTCACAGCATGTCATGAAAATGAAGTTGATAAATTGAGAATATTTTTTGGTTGGTAAACAAAATACAGTTCATGTTTATTTTTGAATAGTGGTATAAGTCATAGACATTATACGGCGAAGAAGTATAAGTTATGCAAAAAGAGAAACTAATTTTTGGTAGAACAAATGGCTCAGAAAGATTTCATTGTGACGAAACAACTGGGAGAATCAACGACTAATAGAAATAGAAACACCATTGGAGAAGCTGTGTCTTGACAAAAAAAAAAAAATACAATTAGATTAGAATTATATTAGAAAATAGATTAGATTTCTAAAAAATGCTTCATATAAGATGATTTATAAAACTTCTTTGGATAACAATTCTGAATTGAAAGTCCAAGACCTTTCACCTAAAAGAGGAAGGCCAAGAATATACGAAAATATTGATTTGCTTCCATTATACACAACCGTTAGACCAATAAGAGAAGAAAAACGTAAGGATATAAAGATATGATGGATTTACTACCCTATATCCCTACTTCAGGTTTTATTGAAAATTTTTTATTAATATTCCTTGACTCTCTTAATCCAAATATAATTTAAAAAAAATATCTCAAAGATTTTTAGCAATACAGTTATAAAAGTGAAAAAATATCACTTTTTTGTATATGCGCTCGATGATTAAATATATTCTAATTCCAGTTCTACAAACCCTAGGAAGTTGAGTAGTAGCTCATTTTAAAGGGAATTTCATACGCTTTAATTTGATATCAATCATGAAATAAACAAATTTTTAATAATTTGTTTACTTATATTTAAAAAAATTATAAAAATCTTTGAGTCTTTTAATTTTTTTTTTTTTTAATTTAAATATGTTTTTTAATGTGGCTTGGTGAGTACACCTTAAAAAATTCAGAGTGGGGCCATGGTGGAATCGTTACTTTGGTAACGAGCGGATTGCTTGTTTAAAGTTGTTTTGACACGACTTATGTTTGTCATATGACTTGTCAGTTTGATTGTAATTTCATGTGTTTGTCAAAGTAGGCATTTTACATACGTTTTATAATTTTTGCTTTCAAACGTACACGTGTAATTACATCTGACATAACCTATAATATATAATTTTTCCGCCACACTGTTTTGTATTGTCAACCACAGCTGATGCAAAGATGGAAACGTATTGCTTTTGCCACGCTTTTAGTGCTTTTGGTACCACAAAAAACCTAAAATAGCAAAATATCAAGTTGGCATTACATATTAAAATAGAACACGTTCTAAATGAACAATTTCATATGTATTGTACACATGGAAAATACACATGTTATGTTTGAAAGGGTTCACACGACGTGTTTAGAATTTACACATGGAAAGGTGACAAGTCATATGACAAATACACGTCGTTTAAAACCACTTTTAGCAAACAGAGCAAGTATGATCTAGTTTAGGCCACATCAGCCATATTTTGATTCTGCATTTTGACTTTTTCGTTTGCAGCTCCACTCAAAAACACCTCTGCTTTGCCTTTGTAAAATTTCATTAGAAACAATTTTGTGGTTTGCGAAAATAAAAAGTTTTTGAACCACTGTGCGCACTGTATGTTAATTTTATTTCTTGTTCTTGTTTATTTTTTTTTTTTTTTTATTATTTTTTTATTCTTGTTTTATTTTACCGTTAAGTAAATAGTTTCTTTTTATCAGTCTTTAAGCAGTTAAAAAGTCTATCACGTAAATATCTAGATAAAAATATTATAAAAATATTAGCCAAACCTTTTTTGTCATTTATTTGTTCATTTATTTGTTTGTTTATTTAATTTTTTTTTTTTTTTTTTTTTTGTTATTCAAGGCACTATGTAAATACATATTTATGTACATAAGTATGTATGTATGTACATATAAAATATCAAATACTTATAAACTTTACTTTATCAAAGTGTAACCGAGAATCGGCGATGATTGAATAATTAAATGTAAAAAGAAATTTAAATCAGAGTCTTGAAATCGATATACAAGGTTACAAAGAAAATTTATTTTATACCCAACAAGCAATATGGTAGTCGACTACGAAAATAAAACACTTCAAGTTAACTTTTATGGCGTAACTATCTATAAGCTAACTACAATGTTAATGCAAAATGTCCCCAAAATCAAAAATAATAATAAAATTATTTTTGACAATTTTGTTTTAAATATTTTTCATTTCTTTCTTACTTTACCATACGTAGTATACGTATAGTGCCTTTGGTATATGGAGATGAGGAGCTGTATAAATTTTGGGCATAATTGGGAAGGGGCAAGGGGTAGTTTGCTTACTCCCAAATTTTGTAAACGCTATACAGGTCATACCGTATTACATATCAAAATGAAATTCAGAATGTGTCTTTGGTTTATGGAGATAAAGAGCTGTATACATTTTGGTCATAAGCGGGAAGGGGCAAGGGGTAGTTTGCTTACTCCCAAATTTTGTAAACGCTATACAGGTCATACCGTATTACATATCAAAATGAAATTCAGTATGTGTCTTTGGTTTATGGAGATGAAGAGCTGTATACATTTTGGTCATAAGCGGGAAGGGGCAAGGGGTAGTTCACTTAACACCCCAAACCAAAAATAATTAATTTTTCGATTCGAATATACTTTGAACTTTTATTCTTTATGTAATATATCCATAAAAATATCTGTTTCCATTGGGTATGCTAAAGTTGAGTGTAGGCCAATGCAGTTTTATTTAAATTATAAAATGAAAATTTGTTTCACATCCCTTGCGTTCTTTTGTGTTTTTAAACTATGATTCTATCTTAATGTTATTTGGTAGCAAATATCTTACTGACCATTGAGCATTTCATGTATTAATATTTTTAATGAAAAGGCATCAATCAAATAACAAATTATATGGATAAAGGATATTATAAATAGGGAAACATTTTATTGCATATTTTTCCAAAGTCGCTTTATAGCTAACTGATATAAATATATTCAATTTATAGCTAACTACAAATTGACTAACTTTAAGCTAACTTCTGAGTAGTCAGTAAGACAACTGACTTCACCCTAGGATATCATAATGGTGAAAAAGTCAGTTATTTTTAAAAAAAATAATCCAAGTATCAACTACTACTGGTTGCAAAGTAGTTCGCTTAAAGTGCATTAAAAGTTAGTTGAGTTGCTTATAGGGTACATACAAACATATGTATGAGTGCTTTTGTGTTAAGGAACATGTGCAAAAATATTTAAAATAATAATAAAAAAAATAAAAATAGCTCAATTGAAGACATTTATTAATGTATTATTTGATAAAAATTTATTGGTTTGACTGTTTAATGGAAAATTTTCCGCTTCTATTAAAAATAAAATTAAAAAAAAAATAAAAATAAAAAAATATTGTTGTCAATGCATGCAATTATTTTTTGTTTATTAAACGTCATTACGAATGACGTATTAGATATATTAGTTTCTTAAATTTACAAAATAAAGTTTAAACTAAAAAAAAGATAAAATATTTTATTTAAATGAATAAATACCTAATTTTTCAAGCTAATAATAATAATAATCTTATTATTATAAAGAGATTAAAAATAATTAAATTAAATACTACATCCTTCTTTAGTACTTTTCGTATCTATCTACAAGGAAGATTGAATTAGAATCATTATTCTATTTCAACACCTCAACTTTTATAAAGAAATAGAATACGAGAAATTTATTGCATTCTATTTTATAAACAAAAAGTGTGCGCTTGGTAGCTTGTCTATAAATAATAATAAAAAAAAATTAATTCTTATCTCATAATAATAAATTTAAGCCTTAACTTACAATAATAAAATTAATTCATTTTAATAATTCAAATAAGTTAAAATAAAATAAAATTATATATTTTCTGTTTCTGTTTTCCCTTTTTTATAAATTTTTTTTTTTTATTTTCAATATTTCGCTACACCATTATAGTTTTATAATATTCATTTAAATATATGTATTTTAAATAATTTTATAATATCATATAAATAAAATCGTTTTATAATATTGATTTAAATACTAAAAAGCAATTTGTATTTTCTGACAATGCTAGCGAAATATTGGAAATAAAAATAGAATTCACATTTTTAAAAAATAGATTTATAAAGAAGATCAAAAACTACAATAATTATCTATACATATAATATATCCCAATTATGAATAACAATTCCCCGGGAAAATTTTCCCTTCTCCCATTCCTGCTATTATAAATTAAAATTTCTCGGGAATTTTATCGCTTTTCTCTACCGAGGAAAATAAGTATGTATTATGAATATTAAAAAGGGGAAATTAATTGACTGTATTTGGGAGTTTTTTTCCTCAGATATTTGAAAGGGAGTTAGCGCGGAAATGTAAGTGACAAAAAATTTTCGATAAAATTTTTACAAAAAATTTTCGATAAAACTTTTACAAAAAATTTTCGATAAAATTTTTACAAACAATTTTCGATAAAATTTTTACAAACAATTTCGATAAAATTTTTACCAAAAATTTTCGATAAAATTTTCCAAAAACTTTTCAATAAAATTTTACAAAAAATTTTCGTAAAATTAAAAAAAAAAATTCGATAAAATATTATTTTGATGTTGAAAGTTTTCGATTTTCTCACTCCCTTTTTTTGCTACTCCCAGGGAAATTAGAATAAGGTAGATTTTTCCCGGGAACAAAATATTGGGAAGGGAAAAATTTCCAATTTCACAATGAGTAGCAATTTATAGTGACATGGCAAGGCTGTAACCATGTCCTAAGCTCTTGTTTAGTGGTTGGAAACCATCCAACTTCTTCTGTTTAGAGTGCAACAGCATACTTGATCAACCTTGCACTATCCATGCACGTATTAATGCAAACCACAACCACCATGAGTACCCCCGAAGGGGACCTCACCAACAACCGACCACAAAGAGTAGTGGCTCTCTGTGCGGCTACAGTCGTCTAGACACTGTTTGGGTCTAGAAAAAAACCCATAGTAAAACAGACCTGTTCTTTCCAATGAAGGTCCCAGGAACCTTGGCGTCTGGTACACCCATTTTCCCCAACAGCACTGCGTCAAAGCTTTTAGAATGTGCCGCAATGACAATTAGTGCCCCCGAGGGGTTAGAGAAAGGGACCTAAGGGTAGGTTGACTGAAGTTTTTTCTTTTAATAGGAGTAAAATTTACTACAAAATCGCATGGCTGTGGTGCCGGGCCCCGCCGGAGCCGAATTTGTGTTGAAAATTTCATTTTTCTGTATGTAAGTCGAGTACGTAAAAAAATCATAAATCCTTTTAGGCTTTATGTGAACTGTTTTTTAATTAGGATAAAATTGTGTGAGCACTCGAATAGAAGAAAAAAAAATCGTCATAATCGGTAATTTTGGAGTAATAATAGGTATGTAAACAGCATTTACAGTCGTAAACAAACATTGAAAAACGGTAAACTTTAAACTGCTCTCCTGTTAAATTAATTTTATTTTTTTTTTACCCTTAGGTCTCTTTCTATTTGCGCGGTCACATATATGTAAACCAGATCTGCAGCACTATAAAAGTAAGAGTCGTAAAAGTTGTATTTGAACGCATTTATCTGAATTCTCAAGTGTTATATTCACTTTATTTAAATTTTCTAGACAAATTATGGGTATTTGGGATTAATTTAAAAAGTAATTTTTGGAGTTTCCCTTGATTTTAATTTTATTAAATATTAAATAAAAGAAAATATTCTCTTCATTAATTTGAGTGTGAATATTTTGCATTGTTTTCCTTAAACTTTCATTTAATAAAAGGGGGTGTGGTTCATTCTCTTTTAAATAAATATGTGCTATAGAAGCATATTTATACTTCTTAATATGTATTTGTCTTTTTTTTGTATTTTTTTTTTTTTTTTTTTTTTGTAGACTTTATCAATCCCTGCGATCATGTACAGCAGGGTTTAAATCAATAGCAATTATGTATTCTGTATTTCCGGTATGTTTTATAAAAAATTCGTTTAAAATAAAAAATTAATACCATGACTGGCTATAACAACAAATAATAAAAAAATAATGTTTAAATGTTAATTGAAGCAAGTAATAATTCGGCCGTGCCGATTCTTATGTACTCTTCACCGTAGTGAGGTTAGATATTACCTTAAGCCTTTACAAGGCATATTAAAAATAAGGTGAGATATAATATCAAGAGGAACATTTTAAATGTTTTTATATGGAGTTTAACAGTGTATATTTTAAGGGGAAAGAAAATGCACCGACTTCCATAGCCATCTTGTTTAGTATGCCTTACGCTGTTATTTTCTTAATTTCACAACACAATTAATTTCGCTTTTACTCTTGTGGTTTTTAACTTCATTTGCAAAATTATAATATAAAAAAGACTCCGGACTCAATGGAATGTTTTATGTATAACATAAAACAGTGCCCACACAATATTTTGTTCGATTTTGCTTTGAAAGCAGTCCACACCAAATTTTAGGACTCTTACGTACATATTTACTTTTTATCAAGATACCCTGGAAAAAATTCTAAACTTTATATAGAATTCTAAAAAATTATTGTAAAGCTCTGTAAAAGACAGACAGGAAATGAGTTACACATTATTGTGTTGCGCAACATTGCTTAACATATACTGCTTTCAAAAATAAGAGATGCCTTAAAGTATGCAGTACCTTTAAATCGGTAAAAAAAATCGACGTACTTTCACTGCTTTTTCTCCACTTTCTCTTGGGAATAAGATATTTTTACGGAAAAAAGTATCCTATATTGGAATCAAGATACTAAAGTACCTCCTCACAAAATTTTGTTAAAATCCATCTAGTAGTTTTTACGTTATGCGAAATCAAAAAAAAGACAGACAGACTGGAAATGAGTTACTGTTTTATTATATGTACATTGCGTAAATTTTGGGTTAACATTTAATTTTTTGGTCAAACTCTGATCCGCTTATTATGCATTTTCGGTTTTTAATAAAACTTGAATTTTTTACTTAAACTATAATTTTATGGTAAAATTTAAATTTTTAAAATTTTGGTGAAATTTCTAGTGTTTAGTGAAATTCTAATTTTTTCGTAATCTACTTTATGAATTTTCGACATCCAATACAGCAAATTAAACACAATAATAACATACAAAAAATAACAACAACATCGGAAAAAGTGGGGCAAAAAGTGCCGTTTACGTTTTTTAGCCACACAAATTATCTCCACAAATTCTCGAAACTATGTTGCCTATTATTAGCCACTTTCGATCTTCGACTATAATCGGTAAAGCTTATCGAACGAATTTTCATTCGTTCTATTGTGAATTTGCCTCAATTCGAATATTTACAATTTTGTATTAAAAGCCTTTATAGAAAACAATACAATACATATAGAGCTAGCCGATAGACCCACAGGGTGCCCACTAGGAACCGGGAGTAGTCAGATTTGGGGGGGTCAATATGCTTTAGTCTGACCATTCTAACGCAATATAGATTGCAGGAAGGTCCTAACTTTTACAAAAAAGTTTCTATAAAATTTTTACATAAAACTTTCGATAACTTTTTTACAAAAAATTTTCGATAAAATTTTTACAAAAAATTTTCGATAAAAGTTTCACAAAACATTCTCGATAAATTTTTTTTAAATTTCGATAAAATTTTTACAAAAATTTTTCGATAAAATTTTTACAAATATTTTTCGATAAAATGTTTACAAAAATTTTTCGATAAAATTTTTACAAATATTTTTCGATAAAATTTTTACAACAAATTTTCGAGAAAATTTTTTTAAAAAAAATTTTGATAAAATTTTTTTAAAAAAAATTTTGATAAAATTTTTTTAAAAAAATTTTGATAAAATTTTTTTAAAAAAAATTTTGATAAAATTTTTATAAAAAAATTTCGATAAAATTTTTATAAAAAAATTTCGATAAAATTTTTATAAAAAAATTTCGATAAAATTTTTATAAAAAAATTTCGATAAAATTTTTATAAAAAAATTTCGATAAAATTTTTATAAAAAAATTTCGATAAAATTTTTATAAAAAAATTTCAATAAAATTTTTATAAAAAAATTTCATTAAATTTTTATAAAAAAATTTCGATAAAATTTTTATAAAAAAATTTCGATAAAATTTTTATAAAAAAATTTCGATAAAATTTTTATAAAAAAATTTCGATAAAATTTTTATAAAAAAATTTCGATAAAATTTTTATAAAAAAATTTCGATAAAATTTTTATAAAAAAATTTCGATAAAATTTTAATATAAAAATTTCGATAAAATTTTTATAAAAAAATTTCGATAAAATTTTTATAAAAAAATTTCGATAAAATTTTTATAAAAAAATTTCGATAAAATTTTTATAAAAAAATTTCGATAAAATTTTTATAAAAAAATTTCGATAAAATTTTTATAAAAAAATTTCGATAAAATTTTTATAAAAAAATTTCGATAAAATTTTTATAAAAAAATTTCAATAAAATTTTTATAAAAAAATTTCAATAAAATTTTTATAAAAAAATTTCAATAAAATTTTTATAAAAAAATTTCAATAAAATTTTTATAAAAAAATTTCAATAAAATTTTTATAAAAAATTTTTTAAAAAAATTTTGATAAAATTTTTATAAAAATTTTTTTAAAAAAATTTTGATAAAATTTTTATAAAAATTTTTTTAAAAAAATTTAGATAAAATTTTATAAAAAATTTTCGATAAAATTTGACCAAAAAATTTTGATTAGAATTTCTACAAAATTTTCGATACAATTTAAAAAAAAACTCAGCGAAAACAATTTTTCGATAAATTTTTACAAGAAAAAAAATTTTATATTTTTATATTATAATTCTAATAATGAAGTTAAAAGTTATTGTAGTAAAAACTGAATGAATATAATTGTGAATACAAGGGTCGTTGGTTGATAATTGAACATATCGCTCATTAAATGTAACATAGCTATATCTCAATAAAACAAACTTGGCAAAATGCTGAGGAATTCAAAATGTATGTTTTATGGTCTTAGTGAATAACAAATATTTGGCATCACTTCGGTATAGCCTGATTATAGTTGTGATATTTTTCACATACACAGTATAAAGGAACACTGTTACTTAAATAACCTCAAAATTAAAAGATATAACTATTATACATTAGGAGAGTTATATATTTTCGACCAAAACTCGCTCAGCATACGGCCGCCGGACACGAATATATTACTATTTCTCTATCGAACAATATTACTCTTAGCTTTTATTAAGACATATTGATTAAAAATGCCCTAGTTATTTAACAACGCTGCTTTTATTTTAAATGCATCTGTTTATTTCGAATAAACAAACATTTAAGACATCAGAAAGTTTAAGTTAGACTTCAGAGCTCAATTACACAGCTTTTTTCTTTTTTATAAATGGTATAAATACTATGCAATGTCGCAGATCGATTATACTTTTTAATTGATTTTAATTGTTTGGAATCTATAAACAAAGTATGAGTGAAAAAAAAATCAGCTTTTGTTAAAGATACTCGCACATATGGTTATAAAAAAGTGTGTATACTTTACAATTCAAACATTAACGTAATCAAGACACAAAACTGTCAAGATGCATTTTGATTAAAAAAAATTAACTTTAAATTTCAAGAAAGTTAATAATTTTATTTGCGGTTATTGAAACCACTGACCATACATTTTTTTTATAAATAAGTGTATTTGTTAATTGAAGTACAGAAAATAAAAAAAAGAATAATAATGATTCACTTAGTAGATACAAATCAGTTTAAATTGTACACATTTTTCTTTATTTGCTCGAAATGTTTAATCAAAAAAATTAAATTTACTTTTTCGAATCATAGTGTCATGGTGAATATAATATAACAAAACGACCAATGGAAATCGGACTCGTCTTCATAGGGTTCCAATATTTACACTACTACTTTTGTTCAAATTTTTCTTCTACGAGTAGTTAACAACACTGATTTTCGTACTGACACAAAGTTTAAAAACAGAAGAAAAAAAACTCCTCAAGGTATGCAACTCATTTGTCTGTCATAAAAGTACAAGGTATGATTATTAAAGCGTGTATTTGAGTTTTCTTAATCTTCTAATTACATTTGGATCACTAAACTGATTTTTGCTAGTAGTGTCCGTGCCTTGATCGAATTTTTAATAGAGACTTAAATCTTGTAAAAAGACATTTGCATTGGCTACGTACGGGAATGAAATGTGGAAATAAAAAGTTGCTAGCGAAAATATAAAAACTTTAATGGAATAAATCTTACGTTAAAAATTAAAGGAAAATCATCTTTCCGGTATCTTATGGTACTATTTTTACCCCTAACATAAGATCTATACCTAATATTTATCTCAACAAACGTCAAATTCAATCCCAGAGATAATTTTGTTTCATGTAGACTTCAATTCAGTGTCATTGCAGTGCCAAGAAATTTACCCCCCTCTACATTAGACATTTAATGATAAACATTAACACTAACATCATGTTAGTATTAAGTGTAAATGACAGCCAATGTAAATGTTTTTTCCACTCCTTACCATGGTGGTTAAAACAATCGTTATAACACAAAAATTTAACAAACTTCTAAAATTTTTTAAATTTTTGGAAAGTATTTTGTGTTTACTCTCATTTGATGATGAAGTTCGCAAACAGACCTAATATTAAACCTTTAAAAAACGCTCCATGAATACAAATTTTTTAAAGAGAAAAAAATGCATAAATTAGTTAAAGCATATTCGTGCCACTATTGTCAAATAAAGAAAGGAAAAAATTTCAAAAAGTTGAATGAAACCCAAAATATCTAGATAATTATTTTCACAAAATATACACGAAACAAATCCAATATGAAGGGCAAAGGTGACATGTGCAAAAATATCTTTCAATCACTGATAAATGAAACAAAAAAACAAAAAACACCAAACCGGTATTTACTTTAAATATTCTTTTTGCTTAAATTAGAAACAAAATTAAAATAGAATAGTCTTAAGATTCTAAACATATTTTCAAAAAGGAAGTCGACAACGGAATCAATTGACAAACAACGATAGTGATTTTAATCTTATTTATTTATATATTTTTGTTTTTGTTTTGTGTAAAGGAAATTGGTTATTTATATTGTCCCAATACAGACGAAAATCAAAAATTAAAATTGTTAATGTTTATTTTATTTTTTGTTTTCTATTTTTCAAGCACTTGGCAATTAATTGTATTCTTTTTTGTTCACATTCATAAAGCGATTGGTTGCATTTAAATTTTATTTCTTTTTTTATACTTTTTTCTTTACCAAAATTGTTTGTTTGTTTTATTTATTTGTATTTTAAGAAAAAAAAAAAACAAAAAAAATTTAAATTAAAAATTAAAGAAACACCTGTATTTGATTTGATAACAATAACAAATTTATATCCCTTACAATAGTAAAGTGAGGTATACTAGGTTTCTCAATAAAAATAGTTAATTGGAAAATTAAAATAAATAACCAGGGCAGGTTTTGTAAGCTTTTTGCTTGAAGAGTCCTAGTTTTTGCATAAATATTATCTTCTATTTCCAATAAAAAAATAAAGATAAAAAGGCCACAAGCAATTGGAAGGAATTAATAATAACTACAATAAACTTGGCAGCACCTTTTATTTTTGTAAACTTGTAATTGTAGACATTATTTTAAAATATTCTACAATTAATATTTAACCTACAAATAATGAAACATCTTGAGTAATTACCCAGAGACGGGTACCTTTATAATAATATATATAAAGGAGACTTTCAAATCAAAAGGCAATTTCGAACAAATAATTGTCGGGGCCCTGACGGTGACGCACAGTGTGGTGACTTTATATAACGAGTGGCCATAAATAGAAAAATATATTGAGCTGAAATTTAGCACATATATTTAGGTTGGCAAAACGTAACAAAATTTAAAAAATTCCAAGCAAGGATTCGTGTCCTTCCCGTATATCCTGAAATTTATAAGTGTCATAAAAGTTAGAAAAAATGCTAACTTTATGAAATTTTTTTTATAGTAATTGGATGTGATATTTTTAATGATTTGACCAAATTTGATTCAACTCAGATAAGGCCCACGTTAGGCTAAAAAAATATATTTTTACAAAAGATTGAAAAAAAAAAATTAAAAGTTAAATAAAATTTTTTTAATTAATTTCGAAGACAAGACACTTATATTTTTTCAATTAGATGAATGGACGCCCTCACTTTCAATATATCATTAAACTTAAGTATATAAATATTTTTTGCCTATTTTTTCGGGTCCATCGAAGCTGACTATTTTTTTTAAGTACATATTTTGGCTAAAAACTTCACAATTTTTTTTTACAGTGTTGTTATAAATATTTGAATTTTAGAATTTTTACAATGTTTCTGCTACATTTCTGAATAAAACAAATGTAATTGCATGCATTTTTATTGAAAAATGAATTCTTGATATTTATTTTTCCAAACTCATTTTTTGTTACTTAAAAATTGTGAAAAAAAAAATTATCACAATAATTCGAATTTAAAGCCGTTTAACTTTTTATAGGTATAACGCACATGAAAAACCAAACCACCTCTGGAATCGTGGGAATCGCAGCTTTTATCCCATATATATTTTATTGATAAATTTGAACGTTTTTGTTTTGATTTTTTCCACTAAGTAAACTTTGCTACACTAAAAAAATAACAATGGCGCACTTAAGCGCAGCTAAATTTTTATTTTTATAAATTAACGTACTTTTTGTTATAAAATGAAAGAAAAAATATCCCGGTAGTACTTGAAAATTTTTTTCTTCACTATTATATGTTTGCTTATCACAACAGGTTTTGTTTTGTTTTATTAATATCATTCTTATAATGATGCATACACTGTTATCGACATATGTAATTAAAAATACCGTTTATATGCTTAAAACATAACATAACAACAACTAATCTAGTAAAAATTTGGTTTATTTGCCAACTAAATTCAATTATTTAACCCTACGAAATACATGCTCATTTGTATTCCTTTTTTATACAAACTTGCAGTTATTTCATACCACAATTTTGAAAAAATTATTATTTTAATCTAATTTTTTTTACGCTTATTAGTAAAAGTGTCTTTTATTAAATGCCATTAGCCATTTTTTTAATTTCCATAATTGGATTTTTCTATACATGGCCACGCTCACAACACTGTGTGACGTAGATACTGCTAGTTATCAATAAAAAAAACTATTTTCAAAAATGCTACATCGTACATGTCTAGCTCATGGCTTGCATAGAATGGCTGCATAGATTTTGTTTGTTTTAATTTTGGAAATGTAAAATAACTGATTTCAAACGCAAAGCCATTGTTCTTAGAAGGAATATTTAACCTAATTTATCGATCAATCCAGATCTAGCATACATAAAAGATATTATTAAATTGTTCCTGTATATTCGAAGAGGAAACTAAAGAGCGTCCTTTCGAGCGATTTTCGTTACATATGTATATATGTATAAATATGTATAAATTTTGATTGTGTCAGCCTATCACTGGTTCAAATATTAGGTTATATATGCAAAATCATGTCACCCTATAGTTTTTGGTTTTATTATTTGTTCTTGGTACAGATGACAAATTTGTACATAATCTGAGTATATTTAAAGTTTCTACTCGTTCCGGTTCAGAAATTAGGCTACATACATACGTAAATATTTGTCCCTTTCGCTAAACCGTTTAATTTTTATTTTTGTTGTTATAGCGGACATAAATTTACACACTCTGTATAAATTTACGTTTAAAAAATTAAAGTGATATTCGCGAAAATTGCATCACTATCGGAACAGCCATTCAATTTTAGTAATTGTTGTTATAATGGCCATGGTAATACACTGTCTATAAAAATATCAGGAGCCTATCTATTGCGGTTCAAAAAATAAAATAATATTCGTGAAAAAATTTGTATAGCGGCCGTGGCAACACAACTTCCGTATAAATTTCAAGAGTCTACCTATTGCGGTTCAAAAAATAAGGCGTTATACATGCAAATCAGGTCACTGTCAAAAAACCCTTTAATTTTTATTGTTTTTTCTAGGGGTCATAGTAATATACTACCTGTGAAAATCTACCTATTATGGTTAAAAAATTAGGGCATTTCATGTGAATCACGGCACTGTCGGAACACCCTTTGATTTTAACTATTTGTTATAGTGGCCATAGTAATACACCTCCTGTAAAAATTGCAAGTGTCTACCTATTATCGTTCAAAACTTAGGTGATATACATGCAAATCACGTCACTATCGGAACACCCTTTAATATTTAGTTTTAGTTTTGCATACTTGTTTATAAAGCGAACATAGTTTTATTTACTGTTTGTAAATTTTAACTGTATACCTCCTGTAGTTCAAGAAATAAATACATATACATGAATAACACTTCTCTATCAGCGCACCCTATAAGTTTTGGTATTTGTTGCTATAGCGGCAACAGTTATACATCTCCTGTGAAAATTTCAAGAGTCTACCTATTATAGTTCCAGAGATAAAAGAGGCTGACAGACGGATGGACAGACATTGTAGCGAAAACAATGGGGTAAGTTTTTACCCTTTGGGTACGAAACCCTTAAAATTGGTTCATTAATTGTAACAGTTCTCTCTCTAGCCCTATTTAAAAATAGCTAATTTTGAAACAAAAATTATGATTTATTGTAAAATTTCTCGAAGTGCAAAGCACCGATTGAAAAAACAGATTTTTAAAGCTTCATCTTGTGGCTCTATATCGATCTTGCAACAGTCTCTAAATTGTTCGCTAACTAGATATACATATGTATATCTAGTTAGAGGTGATATAAGTATTATATGTTTTTTTCAGAGCAATTTAAGGTCCAGGGCATCAAGTTTCAGGGTTTTTTTTTTTAACGCTGTAAGAAATACTTCACTTCAGTTAATCCCTTTGCTGTTTATACCCTCTATAACTGTTCTTGAATGAAATAAACCTAGGCAGCACAAAGAAGCTCATTGTTGGACAGTAGGGTGACTTTATATTTATATAAAGGGTCTCATCCTTCCTAAAATAACTGCGTACTTTCACTGCTCTTTCTCCACTTTCTCTTTGCGGAAAAAGTATCCTATATTGGTATCAGAATACTAAGGTACCTCCTCACTAAATTTTGTAGCTAACATTTGTAGCTCAATATTGAATTTGTATAACACTCACTTGTGTTGGTTTTACACTGCGTGTATTTGTCATATGACCTGTCAGTTTGATAATCCATATGTAATTTCATGTGTTTGTCAAAATAACCCTTTTACATATGTACGTTTTTAATTTTTGCTTTCAAAGGTACATGTGTAATTACATGTGACATAACCTACAATATATAATTTTGCCGCCGCACAGTTTTTTATTTGCAACCACAGTTGATGCAAAGATGCAAACCTAGTGCAAATAGAACACGTTCTAAATGAAAAATGTCATATGTTATGTACACATGGAAAATACACATGTTATGTTTGAAAGGGTTCACACGTCGTGTATAGAATTTACACATGGAAAAGTGACAAGTCATATGACAAATACACGCCGTGTAAAACCTTTTTTAATATTGAGTAAGATAACAACAAACCCCGCTTTATAAAATTTTTGCAAATATTTTTTATTTTCGAATATAAAAAAATTACACGGTGATCAAATAATACAGTAAATAGCCACACTGTAATTGGTTCGTTTCGAACTTCCGATTTAATTAGTATTTGTTTGAAGATCTTTATCGCCCCACATACCTAGTAATACGACGACCCAAAAAAAAAAATATTTATTTCCCCTTTTAATATTGTAATCCAATGCGAGTCCTATTAATGTCACCTTCCAAAGTATTTTCATTGAGAGTATTCTTTCATGATTTTTATTAAAATTGATTTTTATTGTAGTTTTTTTGCGATATAAATTCTTGTTGCCACCAACTTTTTTTTAACCACAACGAAAAAATCAAATACAAATAAAATATTTCATGTGGTTTAATTTTAAATATAAATAAAATATATGTATGATTTTAATTTTTTCTTTTATTTATAAAGTCGTCACGTATTGATTGAAAAAGTAAATTATTTTGGTGTAAAATTAAAATAAATGTACAACACGTGTTTTATATACGAGTATGTACATAAATATGTATGTATTTGTAGGCGGGAATTAAAGTAGACCAGTGATTTTATTGGTATATTATCTTATCGGAAAGTACCTTAGTCCAATTTTTTTACTTTCAGTCAATTACTTTTTAGGGTTCTTCCTTACCTAAACACTTAACCCTATTGTTTATGCTACAATATCAGAGCCCTCTATCTCTAAAAGCGTAATGGATAGACTTTTGAAATTTTTACAAATACTAACAACTTAAGACCAGGATTCACTATCCTACACAATCGTAAGATTCAATCACAAAAAAATCTGACAGAATTCTGTCCTACTCAAAAATCGTTTTAAAATGGCATTGTTGATGCCACACTATCATACAAAAAAAGATTTATGAATTTTTTGAAAAGATTATTAAATCGTACAGACCTGTCAAAAACTCCGTCACATACATACATTTCTAATCCACACTATCATATTCTTTTAGCACACATGCTATTTTTTACAGATCTTACGACTGAGTATGATAGTGAATCATGGCCTTAACTGTAAAGTTAAATTTTTTTTAAAGCAAAAATTTAAAATTATAGGGTGTCCTATAAAAGACGTAATAAATATTAAAATCTTGTACTTTTAAAGCTATATAATGAATATAGTACGGAACCCTACATGTGGGAATCTGAATCGCAATTGATTGATTTTTAATTATTTTAAACAAATAAAAAAATGCAAAATTTATGAAAACTTTCCATTGTTTCTAGTGTTAGTGTAAACAAAGATTCTGTTATTTTTTTACTCTTTTATACCCTTCACCACAAGGGGAAAGGGTATATATAAGTTTGTCATTCCGTGTGTAATTTCTACAATATTCATTTCCGACCACATAAAGTATATATATTCTGGATCCTTATACATAGAGAAGTTGATTAAGCGACGTCCGTCTGTCCGTGTTAGTGTTGTAATGTCATTTGCCAAGGCACCAGAAGAGATACAAAAAATTTAAGCACACCAATCTGTCAGGCATAGTTTCGAAAATTTTGGTACTGCAATTCAGCAACATCGGATCATTCCTTTGGAGGCTGCGGGCCAAAAACAACGCCCACCTATATTTTTTCACGTTTTTTTTTTAATTTTTTTCTCTTTAATGATTCTGTTTTGCCTTTTTTTGCCAAATAAATATTAGACTGCGACAGGTAGATCGCAAGGAGTGCATACAGATCTCGGGGGATCAATAACCCCCTGCGAGGGGCGATTTTTGTTTGTTTTTAGATTGGTAGGGTTTTTCTGCTTTTATTTGTATTAGAAACCTTAATAGAAAGCAATACGCATAGAGGTAGCCAATGGACCCACAGGGTACCCACTGATAAATAAGAGCAGTTAAAAGGACCCCCCATGTGTCAATATGAGGAATTTTTTTTTGTAAGAATATCTTTTTGCTTTAGTCTGACCATTCTAACTTAATATGGATTGCAGAAAGGTCCTAAATTTAACAAAAAAATTTCAATAAAATTTAAAAAAAAATTTGTAAAAAATATTTTAAAAAAAATTTTAAAATTTTTTGTCAAAAATATTTACAAAGCATTTTCAAAAAGGTATTTTACAGAAAAATATTCAAACAAAAAAATTTTTTTTAAAAAATTTTCCAAAAAATTTTTAAAAAAATATTTTTACAAAAAATTTTTAGACTCAATTTTCGAAAAATTGAAACAAAAATTTCAATATATCTCTGAAAATTAAAATTATGAGTGTCACATAACACATTTTTAATATTAAGAATATACATACATATGTATGTATGATATAGAGTAACATATTTTTATACCCTTCACCACAGGTGGAAAGGGTCTATATAAGTTTGTCATTCCGTGTGTAATTTCTACAATATTCATTTCCGACCCCATAAAGTGTATATATTCTGGATCCTTATACATAGAGAAGTTGATTAAGCGATGTCCGTCTGTCCGTGTTAGTGTTGTAATGTCATTTGCCAAGGCACCAGAAGAGATACAAAAATTTTAAGCACACCAATCTGTCAGGCATAGTTTCGAAAATTTTGGTACTGCAATTCAGCAACATCGGATCATTCCTTTGGAGGCTGCGGGCCAAAAACAACGCCCACCTATATTTTTTCACGTTTTTTTTTTAATTTTTTTCTCTTTAATGATTCTGTTTTGCCTTTTTTTGCCAAATAAATATTAGACTGCGACAGGTAGATCGCAAGGAGTGCATACAGATCTCGGGGGATCAATAACCCCCTGCGAGGGGCGATTTTTGTTTGTTTTTAGATTGGTAGGGTTTTTCTGCTCTGATTTGTATTAGAGACCTTAATAGAAAGCAATACACATAGAGGTAGCCAATGGACCCACAGGGTAAAAGGCACATGGGGGGTCAATATGAGGAAATTTTTTTTTTATAAGGATTTCTTTTTGCTTTAGCCTGACCATTCTAACTCGATATAGATTGCAGGAAAGTCCTAAATTTATTAAAACATTTTTTTTTTTAATTTTTTAAAAAAATTTAAACATTTTTTTCAAAAATATTTATTCAAAAAATTTACAAAACATTTTCAAAAAGATATTTTACAGAAAAATATTCGAAAAAATTTTTTAAAAAATTTTCCAAAAAATTTTCGAATAAAATTTTACAAACAATTTTCGAAAAATTAAAACAAAAGTTTCTTTGAAAATGAAAATCATGACTGTAACATAACATATACATATTTAATATTTAGAATATACATATGTATGTATGTGTGTATATAGAGTAACATATTTTTTTAAATACGTTTGACATCTCTGTTTTAAAACCTAGGTGCATAGACATCATCAGGATAGCGACTACAAACTGTCAAAAATAAAATACACACGTTTATAGGTAAACGATTATTTTGAAGCCAGCAAAGCTACATGGCTTCACGACCACCGTTGTGGCTGTCGTCAACTTACGCTAATTTCTATTTTATTCAACAAAAGAAAATATCACAAAATTGTAAATTTCAAATTCATATACATACAAACAAAAATTTTTGGAGGAAATATTTATAAGTTTTTAAAAAAGTTATTTAATTTTATAAAAGCAAAATAAGTATTTCTACAACAATGTCAGAGTTTACGATGTAGCTGTCGTCTTGAATATCATTAAGTAGCTGACAACACGGCGACAATTGTAGCCAACGGAATTTGTTTTCATTTGTCTTCTATTTCTTTAAAGCATGAATAATGAATTTTTCTCATACGATTTAATTTAAGTAAAGAGTCAACAATATGGATAATGCTGTCTGTACATGTCTGTGTAAATAAAATCACCGTGGTGAAGGATATAGAAGATTCGGCATGGCCGAATATAGCACTTTTACTTGTTTAAAGATGTTTTCAATCCCTAACAAAATGTTAATTTTAATAATCAGGTTTCTGATACAAATCAGTTTTATTTTAATGAAACCGAAACTTATAAACGAAACGATCAAATTTACATATGTGTGACATCAATTTATCAAGTTGTTTATATTTTGGTCGAAACGACTTTTGTTGTACTATACTCGTAAATGGTTTTAATATTAAAAAGCAAAGCTAACACAAGTTAAAACATAAAACAAAATTAATTCCCTATTAGATTTTCCAGACAATAGTAGATAGATTTCAGTTGCTTAGGCTTCTCTGGCTTTAACCCTTTATATATCGCATTAGCTCGCAGAATTTTTGCGTTCAAAGAAGTTCTTGTCACATTTCTAATTTTCTCGTGCCATCGCTAGTTGGTGTGTCAAAGCATGTTATGGGTTTTGTATTTTTGTAAGCAGAATATATGTACATATATGTTGTTTTATTGTTATCTTATGTGAGTACGCATATTAGTGTTGTTAACCACGTAATAAAAACTAATAAAAAACTTTGACATATAAGAAACTTTATTAATGATACTTTTAATGTAAAATTAAATGTTATTCTGCGGTACAGAACTCTTAGTGTGTAAGTCCGACTCGCAATTGGCCGATATTGTCGTCTAAGAGCAATTTTTCCCTGCTGTTTAACATTATTTTCGGTTTTTATTGTGAAATTATCTTAATTATCTATTATAAAAAAATTTTGTTTAATTGTTATCATTAAATGTTGTTAAATGCCAGGATTCACTATCCTTGACTATTGTACGATTCACTGACAAAAAGATCTAACAGAATGCTGTCCAATTTTTTTTGGCTTCTGCTTAAAAAAATTAGTAAATGGCAAAGGTACGAGACCAAAGCGCTAGGGCGTGATTGCCTTAGCTTCCTCCAAAATCTGCAGCGCGACCTATACCTTCGTACCACAAAAACTTGAGTTTAATGGTTCTCCACCAGTGAAAAATTGAGTTTTTTTAAATGGTACTCCTCCAATCTCCGACTTATTTAATTAAAATTAATAGGTTATACACGATAACCAAAACGATTAAAGCCACCACCAATACAGTACTACAGTACAGCTATTCGTGGAGTCAATCAGCCAGTGTGAATGAGACGTAAACCACTCGAAGTCCGAGCGACAAGGACGACCTGATGGACTTTAAACGATAATGACAATGACGCGCGCACTTGTGCCTCAACCCAGAGCTACTTTACGACTGGAATGCTGTCCTTCTTAAATAATCGTTTCAAAATGGCATTGTAGATGCCAGACTATAATACAAAAAGAAAATTTGCAACTCTGATCGCATGGAGCAAAAATCTGTCATACACATGCACGACTATTCCGGTCTATAATACTTTTTGAGCACAAATGCCATTTTTGACAGATCGAACGACAATTGGTGGCAACTTTTTTATGCATTTTTTCTATTTAACCTTCTAAGTATCAAAAATAATTTATCGTTAAAAAATAGTGGATAAATACTTCTAACAAACCGTTTGAAACAGATGAAACAAAATAAACGGCAAACCGAAAAACTATCGATATCTAAAGTGTTTGCATCTTAACAAAAACAAACAAAATGTTAATAACTGCTAATCCCATGTTTAGTCTTAGAACGTGATTAAGTGGTATATTTTAAAACTTAAACACAACCGTTCACTTTTCATTTAAGATGTTTAAATTTGACGTTTTGCCAATTGTTTTATTTTGTCAGCTGTTTTATACATACATAGGTAAACAAAATTGAAATTGTTCAACTTATTAAAGAAATTTAAAAATTTGTGAAACTATTAAATAAATAAAATAATTAAAACGAACCAATACAATTAACAATTTACTTTACTCTTTTAATGATGTAATTGTTGATGGATTATTTGAGAATGAAATTAGGGAATGTAAGAAGTGCGCCAAGATAGCGTCGAAGTAATAGCGTTTTTTTTAAATCATTTCTCTGTCAGAACACCCTTTAATTTTGTTATTTGTTATTACGGCCATGGAAATTCTTCTTCTATGGATATCTCAAGAGTTTACCTATTACGATTAAAAAAGTAAATCACTATACGTGAAAAACATGTCATTGTCGAAACCCTTTAATTTTTAATAATTGTCATATCGGCCGTGGCAACATATCTCCTGTAAAAAATTTTAAGAGTCTACCTATTACGGTTCAAGAAATATGGAGTTATACATGAGAATCACGTCACTGTCGGAACACCCTTTAATTTGTATTATTTGTTATAGTTTCCATAGTAATATACCTCCTGTAAAAACTTCAAGAGTCTTCTTATTATAGTTCAAAACTTAGGCCATATACACGCAAAGCACGTCACTCTCGGAACACCCTTTAATTTTAAGGTTTAATATTATATACTTGTTTAGAAAGCGAACATAGATTTAATTATTGTCTGCAAATTTTAAGTGGTTGCCTCCTATAGCTCAAGACATAAAGGCAAATAACACCTCACTTTCGGACACCCTATAAGTTTTAGTATTTATTGCTATAGTGGCCACAGCCATACATCATCTGTGAAAATTTCAAGAGTCTACCTATTACGGTTCTAGAGATAAAAGGCGCTAACAGACGGACATACATTGTAGCAAAAACAATAGGGTTTCGTTTTTACCCTTTGGGTACGGAACCCTAAAAAGGGGAAAATGATTGTTGATTTTCCATGGAAAATATGATACTCCCAGGAAATATTACTATATATTTTTTAAAATGTAGACTTTAAAGAACATTTGGAGATCCGGAATGGGCATAGTAATTTTTCCTGAGAGTATCATAGTTTCTATGGGAAAAATCGACGTTTTTTTTGCCCACTGGAGAAGAAGCCAATTTTCTAGAGAACGGGTCGATGCATAATAAGAACAGTTGGCACAAAATGTCTATAAAGTCTATATTTTCAAAATATATTATCATTTTTCCTGAGAGTATAGTTTCCATTGGAAAAATCAGTAACTGTTTTTTTTTTGCCCACTGGGGATGAAGCCACTTTTCTTTTCTTTGGATGAAGCCACTTTTCTCGGGAACGCCTCAAAGGATATTTAGCACGGTTAGCACAAAATGTTCTTTAAAGTCTATATTTACATAATATATGGTAATTTTTTTATGGGAGTATCGGGGAGTATCATGGTTTCAATGAAAAATTAACAAACATTTTCCCCTTTTTTATATGTAACTAAAATCTACGCTATTAGTAAAATTCCCAATTACGGGGAATTAATTTTTTTCCCGGTTTTCAAATTCCCAAATTCGAAGCTATATCGTCGACGCTATCTTGGCTCACGTGAATGTAAGAGAAGAAAACGTGTCATGGCCAAAAATATAATTAATTTATCAATCTTTATACATATATTTTTTATCAATTCTTTAATTTTTTTTAATATCACAGTTCAGAACTATAAAAGGCAAATTAAGAAATATTTTTATTATTAGTTTTTTACAAATGGCGCTAATTTGTTGTGTCAATTTTAAGTGTGCGCGACGCTACACAAAAATGTAAACATAGGCAATTCGAGTTATGTTCAATGAAATCAACTTGATTTAAGAAGTGTTTTATTTGAAAACATGTCAATTTAAAGTGAATAACAAATCGAGCAAATGTATTGTAAATCACTTCGAAATCAACATGATTTAAGATGTGTGTAACTGTATATATGCATAGGTACTTCTAATGTAAATGTAATAAGAATTCCGTGACATTGATATTTAAATCGGCTACTTGGCATCTCTGTTTGTTAAATAATTTTATTGATGATTTCCGTTTTAGTATATGCACAAACCATAACAGCGGTTGATTTTGAATGCTTTGACTACATTTCTTAGCAACTCTGTTTCACATCTGTTTTGTCTATCGAGGTAAACAACAGCAGCAACAGCAAAAACAACATATAATTAAAAAGGTGATTTTTCAGTTTTTAATTGTATTTTATTTGTTGTCTAATTCACATTATTATTTTGTTTTGGAAAACAAACTTAATTCAAACCAACGCAAAATTATTAGAAAAATATTTGTGTCAGTTCGCTCTCTACCGTCGCAACACGCTCTCTTCAACATTTTGTACTTAAAACAAAAATATCTACATACAATTTTGTTCAAGTTTTCTTTATTTTTTATTAAAAAATTTCATTGTGCTTTTAGCTAAAATTAAAATAATAAATTACAAGTTATAAATTTAACAGTTTAAGACTTATTTGAGATATTTGTTGAACAAATAAAACGCAAGTAAAAATGCAAAATTATCTGCAAAATTTGTTGACGTGCAAACATTAATTACTGAACAATTCTATTTGTGACTGTGTTATTTATGCATACATATGTGCGTTTGCATTTTTTGTCGTGCTGTTAATTATCAGCAATTGATTTGTGTTTCTTAATTAACATTTTTCTTTTCCTATAATTTTGTTTTAAAAAAATTTATTACAATGTCGTCGCAAAAGTCTGCTGTTTGCACTAATCATTGTGCCAGTTGTGCATCAAACGGTTTAAAATGTCAGTTTGGACAACAGGCGCCAGTTCTTCATCAGGCTTAGATACACCTCTGGGAACTTTAACGCAGCCACAACAACAACAAGCTATTGAACAGCGAAAATCTTCTAGCACTTCAATTAACCATCAACAACACCATCCTAATAATCAAAAGACTCAAAGTTCTCCCGCCAGTTTAACAAATATCCTAAGCGGCAGTCACTTTGTTAATCATTCACCCAGTGGCGGCAATACAGCACATTCCAATAACGCTATACATATTGGAGTGGCCGTGGGCGCTGCTTCCGCATTAGCATCTTCCATTATACATCATAGCTCCGGCAGCAGTCAAAACAACAATAACAACAGCGGTAACAATAATAACGGTTGCGGCAATTGTACTTATCCCCACCAGCGTCATAGTCCTTCGCAATCGCAGTTTTTAAGCTACTCCCCACCAAATCCCAATAAGGTAAGTGTTTTAATTATTATTTTTTTTCCAATAACTTGTATGTTTTAACCTTTTCTTTTTATTTTGAATTTTTTACCAAAACTTGTTTTTATGATACTTAAGTTTGTGGAAGCTGTGTGTTTAATTTAAGTTGCTATTCATTCTTTTTATACCTACCTCCTCGTCTTTATTCCAATTTACTTTTTACTTGTACAAAGTTTAATTTTGATTAAATTTTTAGTTGTGTTATTTATTGTTGTATTCAAATTTAAACTTTTTGAAAACTTAAAAAAATTATCTTTACTTAACAATTATACATATATGTATGTATAATTATAATTGTTATATACATACCTGATATATCATGCATATATATGTATATACGTACATATGTACATATCTGACCATATACAGAGAAAGGGACGTAAGAATAAAAAAATAAATTTTACAGGCAAGCTTTTAAAGTTTACCTTTATTTCAACGTTTTTTACGAATGTAAAGTCTGTTGATTCCGAAATTACCAATTATGACCGATTTTTTCGGTACTCTAATTACATACTGAAAAACTAATATTGAATAGGTATTTGAAATTTTATTAGTCGAACTATTTACCTATTTTACATACAGATGAATTTTAATTAAAGTCCAGCTTAAGATCGTTTTATTCTCTCTAAGAAAGAATAATTTAAATTACAACTAAGGTGATTAATTATAAAGAAAAATTAGGAAAATTTAATTTTAGACACTAGCAAAATGAAATGCATTTTCTAGACAGCTAAGTCCATCATCAGCACTCTTCGTATCTATCAACTTTGGGTAATGTTAAGTTGTAAACATCATCTATTTAACCAACTAATCTTATATAAAGGAATACGAGAAAAATCGAATTCAGTTATCTATCGTCAGTTGGTGAAAACGAAGTCTACCACTACCTAAAGCTTTAATATTTTTATTTTAATATTTACCACCTTTTAGTTGTTGTTGCTTCAGCCAACCTTCGGTTATCAATGAAAGCTACTGTTTTTTAACCGCAGAGACACTTTGAAGTAGAGGTCTGAGACCACTTCCTTTTGAATTCTTATTGAATTTTATCCCAATTAAAAAATAATTGGCTAACCCTTTAAAACGGTTCACTTAAAAGTCTAAAAAGTTTTGAAGTGGCCCAAGCTCCGATATTTTCTGCACTAATGAATGAATACACAAGTTTTGGATTTTAATTTACTTATTTTTTGATTATTTATTTGAATATGAGTATATATTTAATGAAATTAATTACTATTAATAATAATATACAATTTAGTTTCTAATTAGATAAATAAATTAATTACATAAATAAATAAAAAAATAAATAAATAAATAAATAAATAATCCTACATACTTAATCGGTTTATTTGTTATTGATTTAAAAGCTTTTTATTGAAACTCAATTGACACGAAAATATTGCTTTGCATAGAGCTTAGTTTAAAGTTAACAATAAAATATATTTAAAGAGAGCAAAAAATATTTGTTCATGTTGCTCTTTCATCAATTAACCCATTTTCAACCGTCAACAGTTTTTATGTGATTTGAATTTTTAATTGCAAATAAAAACATAGAAATAAATCAAGTTCCTATAAAACAGGAAAACAAAATTTTAATTACTCCGTGACCTTCTGTATTTCTAGAGCAGTGACTTTCAATGCAACACTTGTTTCGCTGCTTTCTTTTACTTAACCACTATTTTGAGCATAAAACGAATTTACAATTTTATGTGCTGTGATTTACAATATTTTATAATTAAAAATACTACAGAGCTTCTGTTCCGAAAATTGTAAAGCTTAGAAAGTGGTTTACTAAGTTCCATTGTGGCCGTATCAGCCAAACACACCAAACGTTTAGATGATTCGCAAGAAGTCGTCCTCCAAAAATAGTCGATAAAGTCCTTGGAGTAATATTTTATAATCGGAGAATGCAAGTGCATGAGGGGATTGAGCCTGTAGCCATCTAAACCAAGCAGATAGTGTGGCGATTGCTCAAACTCGACGATAAACGCAACCTTGTGAAAAACTCAAAAAAAGTCTTTCAGGCGCAATCCAATTAGATTTCGCCCTTTTGCGCCGTTTTGTAGCTGTGGACAAAACATGAATTCATCACAACACACCATAGCTCAAAAAACAATGAATACAGTGGGTTACTTTGGGAAAACGTGCACCGAATATTACCAACAAGATCATGTAACTTGCTAAAGCTACTTACGGGATGGTTTACCGGACATTGTGTTTTTCGGGCATATGAATGATCACTCATAATATAAGATTATTGGCTTTATCCGAATCCTAGAACGTGTTCGGTGATCTTACTTAGGGCCTATTACTTAGTAATAGCTTCTTGCGGCTAATTACTGTGGCCTAATTTAAAGGAACGGGTTAAATGAATTATGAGCAGTATGAAATGCAAAATCTTGAGGGCCATTTTGGCGAAAAAAAAACTGGTCCTTGTCCGAAATGGCTCGGAATTAATAAAATATTGGGGATACGAACTTTAACAGTTTATTTTTATGAAATATTAATGTTTATTTCAAGATAAAAGCACTAAGTACAATGTATTTTATTTAAAGTATTGTCAGTCGGAAGCTACGATATTTCAATTCGTTCTAGCAATTTATGAATTGCATGCCAAAAAACATTACTCATATTTTAAGGCCAGCAACTAATCAAGCCAATTTTCAGTATCATATTCTAAAGTGAAAAGTTTTACAGCTAGAACATTCTGCATCGAACAAAATACATAGAATTCAGACAGGGTAATGTCTGAGATATTAGGCGGAAGGGGCCAAAATTCCCATCCACTTTTTTTCATATAGTTGTTGACTAGTTATGCGTTATGAGACCGAGCATTGTTATGATGGATACCTATCTTATCGCATATTCTGGCCAGTTTTCATTAAATGCTCTTTTTCATACGAATCAGTTGTGTTAAATAGAGATTTCTTGAGCTGATTTTGACAGCTCATAAAAGATGACATCTGAGCTCTTCCAAGTAAAGCGCATTACCTAGGCACCATATATATAATAGACCTAATAATACGATTCAAAAACAACTTAATTGAGTGGTGCTAAACAAACATTTCACACATGAAAAACTAAATTTCGTATTATCTTGACTTCAGTTCGTATTGCACCGAATTTATTGCTTTTAAACGAATCCAAGTGCTTTTAAATGTTTAGAAATTGTCGCTTGATCTACTCCTCATGATACTTGTATTTTTTCATCTTTATTTTTTCCGGCTTACCGTACTCTTCTTTACATGCACATCAAATACGTTACTTTTAAATCGTATAAATCACTCTCGGTATATTGCCTCAGCTAAAGCATGATCCCCATAAACTTTGCAGCTTTCTCCGAAATATTCTTGTTTGGGCTTTGAAAAAAAAAATGGCGTTGCTTCAAGCACTTCAACACTCGCCTGGTTGGTTATTCCACTTTTTGGTTGATGCTTTTCGCCTCCTTTCAGAACTAAAGAATGACCTACCATATCCTTGTATAGAAAGTCAGAATTAGCAAATTCGACTTTTATTAATTAACTAAAATTGAGTTTTTTGTGGTACTCCTCCAAAACTTTACTTTCGATTTAAATTTTTTTTTAATTATTAACAATTATAAAACGTATGCACGTGGCTGCTTCATGCAACCACTTATAACTGTATCGCAATACAGCAATTCGGCATAGACCAATAAGTCTGTGCTAGAGTGAGAAGAAAATCACTCGAAGTCCGTTAATCAAGAAAGGCCTAACTGATCTTAAACGATAATGACTGTGACACGCACTCGTTGCTTATCCACCACCTGGCGCTATTTCACGAATGCTGTACAGAAGTAATAACGAATTTTAAGCTTTGAAACGAAACTTTTCATTTTAAAAAATAAAAAAACTATGTTGTTTACATTTCAACAGAAAGACACATAATGAGAATGGATCTCTTAAAAACAATTAAAGCATATACCCAATATGTTAAACTGTTAGTAAGATAAATTTTTCCGAACCCTTTTTTTGAATTTTTTTATTTATAAAATATATTTTGAGAACACTATTTTGACAGCTTAACAAGTTTGTTAAATCTTTGGATGTCATTAATCAATGTTAGAAAACGTCAATAACCCTGACATGTGATACTGATTGCAATAAAACTTGATCTAGTCTTTGAAACTATAAAATTGCAAAAATAAATTTTATATTTCTTTCAATGATTCTGAAAACTTGAATTTGTAGCTATTGATAGAAAGAAACTTAAGCTCCTTGCTTTTAATATTAAATTTCTTGATAACCATTCGATGTTGATAAAAGAATAAATAATATCAAACATAAATAAAGATTATTTTCTATAATTAAAAGACGATAAAAAATGGTATACAAAACCAACCACCACCCAAAAAAAAAAAATTGTCTACAAATAAAAAATCCAATCTGTGGCACATTTTTAATAAAACAAAATGTTAATTTTTAAATTTGTTTAACAGACCACAAAAATACGAGGGGAAGTTCATAAGTCGTTACAGAATCAACTTTCTGAAAATTGGAAAATTATCAGAATTAATTTTGGGGTTCCGTATGTCACAGTGTTTTTTTAAGGGGCATTTCCCTCTCGGCCTATTTACACCGCATTACCTTTGCCCTTCACGATATATGTAGCTCAGGTCAGATGGTCCAATGAGTCGACTTGTTCGATTGCAAGGATGATCTGGCCCTCGCTGGACCAAAAGAAAACGGTCTCGCTATTTCGGCTGCAGAAAATGCAGATACGCGAATTAATAGCAATAGTCACTGGTCATTGCTTATTTGGAACCCATGCAAGCAGGATGGGTATCTCTTATAATGACTTTTGTAGAAGTTGCCAGGATGAGGAAGGGGAGGAAACCTTCTCTGTCGTTGCCCTGCACTAGAACCATGTCGCCTACAATACTTGGGACGACGATGTTTTGAAAGCCTTTCTTGTGTATCATCTCTGGAACCAATCAGGATTAACTCCTTTTTAAGGAACTGTGGTTGGTTTTCTAACCCTCTTCCAACTGGAGTGACATAGTTGCTCATCAATGTATGTCACGTCCAATAGAGCCTTCACAGCTAACATAGCTAACTCTTTCTACCCCCAGTCTATGACCGTCTACCTACTTCTGTCTCTAAGTTTCTTCCTCAGCCTGTAATGACCCTAATTTTTCTTCGTTATCTGTTCTCTCTATACCTTCTCTTATTTGCAGGTATCACAAAGGGACCAACATAACGGACCCAAGTGAGCTATTTTTCCTCTACTTTTCTGACATGACGTGGCGGACCCTGCTATTATCCAATAAAGCTAAAAAAACTAACAACACGTTTTAATTATCATATTGAGGAATATTTATTGCATAAGATGCATACCTTTAGGATGAAATATCAACAAGAGAAAAATATAGAAATCTGTGCAAATAACATATTTTTGTTTTGAGATTTGTATTTTTATGGCTTTTTATTTTTACGTTGATACGAAAATAAGTGTTGTTAACTACATAAGAAATAAAAACAATTAAAACAACTCAAGCACCTTATGTATGGTACTTTAAATATAAAATTATATATTTTACGGTAATATACATATTTTAACAATCGAAGCAACTTTTTCTATTTTTATAAAATGAAAATAAAATAATTTCATGTCATCATTAACACTTCTATTTAAAAGACAAAATAACAATCAGATCTGAGTAGGGAAAAAGGTCAACGCTCAACGCATATTTGCACCACGGGTTAAGACTATTCACAGTTACATACATACATATGTATGTAAATAAACTTAACTTGAATTACATCCACACATGATGACACCCAGTTGAGACAATTACCATGGAAATGATCGATAAAATCGATTGTGTAGTTCTGTGTGAATGACAAGTTAAAATGTGCGTGTTAGTTGAGTCTATGGGCATTCTACTATTATGGTTCAGCAAGTTTATTTTACACGAACAAATGAGTATGAAAATAGTTTAGTATGGAATTATTAACGAAAAAGCTTTTACCTATAATGGAAGAGTTTTTCGGCAATGAACGCAAAGTGGTTTTAATTTTTATTAAGTTTATTATTTACTTTTTTTATTAATAAGCTTTTGATGAAAAAAGGTTTATTTCTTAAACTAACCGTTTTTGAAACAAAGCCATATTTGCTGCTTATGTTCCTTAATATGAGGGTAATTTGTAAATTTTAATGCAACATTGCGAAAGTTAGTTATTAATAACTGCTAAACTATGGTCGAATTTCGAGGAAGTTGCGTCTATTTGTAGGTTTCTGATAGCAGATAACCTCGTCTATTTTAATGAAATTTTATTAAAGTTAATTTCATATGCTAATTGATCTACATATATTTTCAAAGTAAAAACTATCACTGAAGCCAAAGAGAGGCTTGATAAATACTATAGCAACTCTACACCATCAATTTCAATGGCTAAAAAGTTATTTACTGATTTTCATTGTGGTCGTACGAAAACAAATGTTGTCCAATAGAGGTCGTCACGGTAGAAATAATCCATAAAATCCATGGAATAGTAAAGGTCAATAGCAAAATGAAAGTGCGAAGGGTGGCAGAGGCTGTAGGCATCTCAACCGAGCTCGTACATCACATTTTGCATGTATGTTTGGGTATGAAAAGGCTAATCCCGCGATGGGCTCCCCAATTAAGACAATGCACGGTTGTACACTTGAGTAGTCGCTATGGGTTAAACGAAGAGGTAATCATTAAAACAAACGCTTTTTAGCGCATTAGAAAGACTTTGGACTAAATGCATCGAGTTTAAATAATATGTATTCTTTTTCTTTTGCCGAAAAAAAAATTTTATCCAATTACCCTCGTATTAATTTACATTGAAATGCTACAGGTATTTGGGCGATCTTAATGTTTGGCACAGTTTTTGCTGATACGACCACAACAGAACTCAGTAAACCACTTTGTAACCTCGCAAGTCTTTTCTTAGTTTCGGTGTTTGTTTTTTACGTAAAAACGATAATGTTTAATCAACACACTTTAGGTGGTGGTAGACTTTATTCTCACCAACTGTCAATAGATAATTGAAAGTCCCCTATAACAAGTTTACAATTTGATTTAAGAAATTAAAGGGAGTCCTCATTAATGATGTAATATGACCTAAATGACCCTATCTTTTGAACCGTTATAGTCAAACTCTTGAAAATTAGGCAGAATGTCCACTACTTTTTTTGGTATGATAACAAGTATACATATTTGGAATTATAATGTAAAGGGTGTCCCAATAGTTCATGTAATTTTATATATATGGCCAAACTTTTGAACCGTTATAGACAGACAGTTGAAATATACAAACAACAGGTCTTTAATTTAAAATTGTACATCAAAGGGTGTCCCAATAGGTGATGTTATTTGATCTAAGTGGCCATATCTTTGAAACCGTTATAGACAGAGGATTGAATGGTGTCCCCATAAAAGACGGATGATGGTGAAAATAGCTTTACTTTTAAACAGTAATTTTGGCTCATCTTTTATTTGGTTTAAATCTAATTCTTACATATTACTTCTTACATTTTTAGTTTAGAATTGGAGCACATCTATCTGTTTTGAAGTCGGTTTTTCTGAGAGAATTATTTCTTTTTCTTTTCGTACATGTGTCAGAGACTAGAAAATATTTTGGGTTTTGATCATTTAAGAATAAGCTGATTTTTTTCCCTTCTATTCAAAAGTGAATAAATGAAAAAATATTTTGTTTTCCACGCGAGTGCTCATACATATATGAGAACTTATAATTTTGTTAATTTCTCATAAATGAAAACAGCGTAGAAACATGTTCGCATTAAGCATCCGCATGAATGTATGTATGTACATATGTGTGTATATGCACATATTCTGTAATGTGCAACTGCCGCCGTATGGAGTAAAAATGTGTTTTACAAATCTCATTTATGAGAAATTTCATAAATGAGCACTCATAAATGAAAAAAAAAAATTATGTACAAATATTTATGTAAAAGATCATCAATTAAAAAGAGTTAATTCATTATTTATCACATATGAATAATACGAATTTTCTTCGTTTTTCACCGTCCATGTATGTATGCTAAAAAAAAACATGTGTGATCAAAGGCCGAGCATTTTTTATTTATTCATTTAAGATTGTAAAAAATATATTAAATTTTTGAAATCTCATTTTTGAGAAATATTATAAATATTGAAATTCAAATTTCAGCGCTCATAAATGCAAAATTCTGAACCCTGGAATTAATATACATTTAAAAATTTTTCCTAACTTTTATTGTTTTGAAAGAAAAGTTTTTAAAGAAAAAAATAAATTTTAAATCTCCATACTAAGCGGGAGTTTTCAATTTTAACAATTGGGAAAATCGCCATGATTTGCGGGATTGGTATCCCTAGTACCAACACGCGTTTCTGTTTAAGTGTAAACATCACTTAAAAATCGTTTAAAAACTTTTTGTTTTGTAAACAAACAAACAAAATTACGTATGTACCATCAGTAAATAAAAATTTCATTATTTATCTTTTACATTGGCAAAATGTTACATTTAAACGCTAATGAAATAATATCGAAAACTTGAACCGCAACCATTCAACCGTATCCATTGCCCACACAGACACATGGTATAAACAATTAATATCTTGGGTTTTGAATAAAATTAAGAAATGAAAAATATTTTATACATTTTTAGTTATTGAAAGGCGTTAACATTCATGCATACTTTCAGTGTAGTACTTTCTAATTAAACTATTTTCATATATTTTTTAATTTTATTCAATATTAATTATTTTAATTTATGTGCACTTTTTAACCGACTTCAAAAAAGAAGGAGGTTATCTATTCGTCTGAATGTTGCTTTTTTTTAACCGACTTCAAAAAAGAAGGAGGTTATCTATTCGTCTGAATGTTGCTTTTTTTATGTATGTAACCGCAGAACTCAGCCATTTCTGAACCGATTTTAAAATTTTTTGCTTTATTTGAAAGGTTCTGCTTCAAGGTTGGTCCCATTTTAAAAACAATTCATTATATTAAAAATTAAAGGGTGTCCCCATACAACATACATGTTTTGTACGTGTATTAAGAACCGTAAAGGGCAGCAAATTAAATTTTTAAAAAATTGCGTGCCGCTATAGCTCCCAACAGCAGAAATAAATAAAAAAATAAATTTAAAATTTAAAGGGTGTCCCCATAGGTGACATAATATGACCTATTTGGGTCTATCTTTTGAACCGTTATAGACTAAACCTTGAAAATTTTACAGAATGTCGACTACTATGACCGTTATAATAAAATGTATAAATACTCAAAATTTTAAATTAAAGGGTGCTCCAATAGTTCATTTAATTTGATGTATATGGCCATACTTTTGAATAGTTGTACACAGACCGCTGAAATTTACAAAGAACCTGTAGTGCTAAGCCAGCTATAACAAAAAGTATAAAATTTTGAATTTGGAACTAAAAGGGTGTCCCAATAGTTAATGTAATTCTATGTATGTGGTCAAACTTTTGAACTGTTAGAGACAGACAGCTGAAATTTACAAGGAACCTGTATTGCAAAGTCCACTATAGCAAGTATACAATTTGAAGTTAGAAATTAAAGGGTGTCCCCATAAATTACGTAATTTGATCTATATGACCCTATCTTTTGAACCGTTAAACACAAACACTTGAAAATTAGGCAGAATATCCACTACTTTCTCTGGTATGATAACAAATATAAATATTTGGAATTATAATGTAAAGGGTGTCCCAATAGTTCATGTAATTTGATATATATGGTTAAACTTTTTAACCGTTATAGACAGATAGTTGAAATTTACAAAGAATCTTTATGACCAAGTCCTCTTTAACAACAGGTCTTTAATTTAACATTGTAAATTAAAGGGTGTCCGAATAGGTGATGTTATTTGATCTGTGTGCCCCTATCTTTGAAACCGTTATAGACAGAGGCTTGAATGGTGTCCCCATACAAGACGGATGCTGGTGAAAATAACCTAACAATTAAACAGTAATAGGGAGAGGCTTGACATTCAATAGTCTTTATTTTTTTCCCTCTAATTTTGGCGCATCTTTTATTTGGTTTAAATCTAATTCTTACAGATTACTTCTTACATTTTTAGTTTAGAATTGGTGCCCTTCTATCTGTTTTGAAGTCGGTTTTTTTTTGCAAGAATTATTTATTAAGTGGCTCTTTTGAAGTAGAATTAGAATAATATGATAATAACTATTGGCAAAATTATAATAAAAGTCGTGCGCTCTGGTCCAGTTCTTTCACCATTTAAATTTGTTATACAATTTTCTTAGTAACATTAAAGTAATTGGAACCCGTACTAGTCGACGGCAATAGACTATTATTTTTATTAATTTTTTTACGAGATAAATACATTGTTGTTTTTATTGCAATGCAATGTAAATTTAATTGTGTGAATTTAGTTCGAATTATTTTTTTTTTCTTTTTATACATTTTTACCTAAACAAAATGTGAGGTTCTACATGAATGGATTTAGAATGTATCAAAAGTAAATTCGATACGTTCTTTTTTCACGAATCTTAATACCTGAGAAAATAAATTTTATTGTTTTTTTTAAAGCGTATAAATCTTTCACTTAGTAACATAATGCCTTACTTAGTAAACATGTGATTATTATCGACATTTTCCTGGCCAAAGACTGTGAATATTTCACGATTACATACAGGCTGGTCTAAATACAAGTACAGAACAAGCTGATTCGTTTTATAGTAGACGAACGTTGGGAAAAATTCCAAACTTATTTTCAAAGTGAGGAAATCGTTTTGTGTTCTCGGCGGCCATACAAACAAAATTGCCATATCTGGGGATCGGAAAACTTGCACGTCATTGTCTAAACGAATGCACAGCCATAGAGAGTGACAGTTTGGTAAGGGTTTTGGTGTGATGACATCATTGGTTCAATTTTTCGAAAATGCTGCCGAAAATGGCCTAGGTAATCTTTGGTTTCAGCAGAATGGATACTTAGATAATCCAACAATCAATATTTTGAGCACAAAGTTCGGTAATCAAGTTACCAGCCAGCCGTCTTAGTGACAATTAGCCGCTTGTGAATGCTGTTAAGGGCGTTCGCGAAATAGATCCAGAAACCGTCAGCATAGTAATGAAAATTTTACTGAAAGGATAAGATACTTCAAAGGCTGCCGCCGCGGCAGTCATATAAAAGAACTCGCATATCATAAATAATGGGAGTATTTGTTATCTATACATATAATAAAATAGTAACTCATTTCCGTTGGCTGTCTGCTTTTCTTTTGCGTTCGCATCACATAAAAACAACTAGATGGATTTAACAAAATTTTGTGAGGAGATACCTTAGCATCCTGATTCCAATATAGGATACTTTTTTTCCTCAAAAATATCTCACTTCCAAAAGAAAGTGGAGAAAAAGCAGGAAAAGTACGTAATTTCCGGTTTAAATGTACTGAAATGTTAGGTTATTTTTGAAAGTGGGCTATTTGAAGCACTATTGCGCAACAGAAGGCGCCAATTGAATAAAAATTGTATTTGATTTGTATTATTATTTTGTGGAATTACAATGTTATTAAAATATTTTAAACACCTCAGAGATTTACAATAATTTTTAGAATTTTATCCAAAGCTGGGTACCTTTATATAAAGCAAATACATAAACCATAACTGAAGCACCATAAAAGTAAGAGTCTTACAATTGGTGTGGAACACTTTTTTTAAAGCAAAATGGAGTAACTTATTTTCAGGACGCCCACGACGAGGTGGGCACAGTTAGTTTCTAATAAAGCGATAATATGTGACCGCGCAAATAGAAAAGTTAGTTTCAAAAAATTTTTGAATGTTTTTTCTGGAATGGCCTAAACTCAACTTTACCATACCCAATGGAAACATATTTTTATTTTTCCGATTATGCCTTACATTTATACAGCTCTTTATGTCCGTATACAAAAGACACATACTGAATTTCATTTTAATATGTCATACGGTATGACCTGTAAAGCGTTCACAAAATTTTGAGGTAAGGAAACTACCCCTTGCCCCCTCCCGATTTTGCCCAAAAACTATACAGCTCTTCATCTCCATATACCAACGGCACATACTAAATTTCATTTTGATATGTCAAACGGTATGACCTGTACAAACTCCACAAAAATAGTGCCATACACACCCACCCACAGACATCATCGCGAAAATAGTCAAAATGGATTCAGCAGACCTCAAAACGTATAAATCCGTCGAAATCTCGACCTCGATTTTTTTCATGATTACTATACTTTACTTTATACTACGTATGGTATCTATTTTTCTGTCGAAATTTTCTAAAAACAAAAACCAGCGCATAAAAAAATTTAAAAAACGGTGGAATTTTATCTGCATATAATTTCCCTTAAAAACAGGGGGTTAATCCCTTGACTATCGACTAACGATTAGAATTTCGATCGAATGAAAAGTTCATATCTAAAATATGCCTATTTTGCGCGCTTTTAGAAGTCCTATTTTTTGTCCTAAATGTATCGAGACTATACTGCGAAACAAAACGTTTTCTGCCCCAATATCTCTTACTCAAAGAGTTGTTAAGATATCTGCAATTGTGTATTTGCCCATTGTGTGTTTTTTTTTTTAATATTATTCGAATCTTGTTTAATGGCAGTTGTGCCTGGTTTGCGTAAAGTCCTTGGAATTTAAGTTTATAGTTTACTTATTTAGACATGGAATAAAATTTAAAATGGATCTTTAGTTTTATAAGGCTAACAAAATAAATATTATTTAACTTGCCTGTGTACTTGCTGATCAGTGTTGGGATCTGACAATGCTGAAATCGTACCGTCCCAGTGATAAAATTGTACCAAATCAGCATCAATTGTAACAACATTACATATAGTAGCTCGACATTAAAAGCTGATAATCAAAACTTTAACACTAGGTATTTTAAAGTGATGATAATTGATCTGTATTCCTTGAAGGTAAAGGAAATCCTGCAATTCCTTAAATAAATACCAAAAATCCCGAAATTGAAATTTTTAGCCTTTTGCTCTTAAAGTCCACATATGGACTAAAGTTCATGAAATACTTTCAGCAATAATTGGGAATACATATAGTTTTTTACAGCAGTCTTCACTTTCCAATCCATTTGGTATTGATGTAAAATAGATCAAATTGAAGGTCCTACCTATTCTCAAAAGATCATCACTTTTACACAAAATTCGGTTTAAAATATAAAATGTTTGTGTATACAAAATTTGTACATAATCCTTAAAAATTTATTTTATTAAAAAAAGATTGACGGCCCTATTTTGGGCTAAAATACATAAAATGCAATAAATTTGAAGTTTTTTAATTGAAAATCATGTAGTTGTTAATTTAGAAAATATATCACATTTTAAAAACTGTCCACAATATCTTAAATTTTGCTCGCTAACTACGAAAAAAAAACTTAAAAAAATGTATTAATACTAAGGCTCTTTAAGGCGATGTAAAATTTTAAAAATTTAAGAAATGCCAAGTCCTAAAAAAGTGCTTGAAACTTCACTAAAGCCACCGGAGCTATTAGGAAGAACAGTTAAAAAATCATTTAATTACCATAAAGACCTTACGATTTCTCACTAGAAAGAATTGAGAAATATATAAGCCGAATCCGGCCGGAAACTGATTAAGGCGATGCAAAAACGTTCGAACGCTGCAGTTCACCAAAAAGGCCTTGTAACTAAATTACCCATCAATTAAACATAATAGTTAAAGCAGAGTAAATAAAAAAAATTCTGAACATAAATGAAGAATTTTGCAATTTAGTCAGTTCTATACAGGGTTGGAGAACTATAAAGTTAGAAATGTAAAAAAAAATTTTGATTAAAAAAAAGTTTATTGATTCAATTTTATATGAAATCGTACCAAAAAAGCACGAAGTGTACCAGTGTACCACTGTGTACCAAATTGTTTGGTACCAGTGGTTTGGTACGATTGTACCAAATTTGGTACAATTGTACAAGAAATCCCAACACTGTTGCTGATACAAAACTGTTGTTCGTTAAGTAAAAAATATTACACCTTGCCATTTGTCATATTTCATAATTTTGTTGCAGTTTTATATATCGTCACCTAAAATGCAAAAGGCCGTAACTACACTTTTTAGTTTTTTACAGGAGAAGGAATAAACGTTATAAATTAAAGACTACTTAAAAATTAATATCCACATTTTAGATTCAAACTTAGAAAACAAACATAACACACATTGAAAGATAATCAAAGCCAACATTGTTTTGATTTTTTTTTTTTTTTTTGGAAAAGTGCAGTTATGGCTTTTTGGTTTAGTTGACGTTGCAGTTACGGCCTTTTGTTTTTCACCAATAAAGTCGTTATTTTTGGACGTATACATGTAAAATTTGCTGTGTAGATGTGTTTCGGTTAAGTTCGTCATAATCAATCAAAAAGTAAATTTTGAATTTTTGAGTAGTTACGGCCTTTTGCATTTTAGGTGACGATATGTAGATACATACATATGTACATATATGACAATCATTTTTCGAAACATCTTAATTCCTACACTTTAAGGTCGCATTCTGTGCCACGTTATTAATGACTTTTTATACACTTAGTTCCAACTGAAAAGTCAATTGAATGAATTTTAAGTTAAAAGAGGTCAACAATTGAATTCTTTCATCTAAACACTTGGTGCAATATAAATTTTATATTTCTTGTGTTATGATGAATCATTTTTTTTTAATAAAATTAAATTATTTTCTGTTGTCTGGTTTTCGTCACAAGTTGTACAGCTAACGTAGCTAAAACAATTTATTTTTATCGCTCTTAGCATCGTGTGACTTATTTGGACATGTTCATAGAGTCAATGATGGGAATGAATGTTTTTGATCAGTGAGTGATCTTTTTTTTTATATATTGAAAGTCATTTTATTCAATTAACCAGCAAATAATTGATTTAAATAAATTTAAGTTTTTTGCTTGCCTTTGAAAAAGGCTGAACACAAAAAGTTTTTGAAAAAAAGTCCTGGTAATTATAATAATATAGTGTAATGATAGGCGTTAGACTGAAGGCATCTCAAATAGACGATACTATTTTTCTGTAAAAATATCTTATTTCCAAAAGAAAATAAAGATAAAAATATGAAAGTACGCTATTTTACCAATTTAATAATACTGAAAACTTGGCAGCACCTCTTATTTTTGTAAAGGTAAGACCATTACAAAAATACAATAATAGAATTGTATACAAAACATATGTTGCAACTTCCTGAGTAATTATATAAACCATATTTGTACCACTATAAATGTAAGAATCTTACAATTTGGTGGGGGAATAACTTTCAAATATAAATTCAACGACGCACAGAGAAACCAAAAGCCCTTTTTTCGCGGATTAATTAATATCTTCACAACTACAATAGTGAAGCTAACAAAATTTTATAATAAACTATATGTTTGAGCAAAATCTTGGTGGTATACGAGGTCAGGACGGGTACCCCCCATACAAAAAAATTAATAATATTCCTATATCTACAGAACTATAATAGCAAGGCACCCCAAATTAAAAAAGGGTAACTCTTAAAACAAACTGCATGTGTTAACAAAATCTTAAATGTATACGAGGGGGGTAATGGAGTAAGGATTACTCTTAGAGCAAAGTACATATTTCAGTAACATCTTGGCGGTGTAGTAGGGGATAGATGGGTACCATCATTCGAAAAAAAATTTATTTCTATATTTGCAGGACTTTAATAATGCAACAAATAATATTGATTTTAATTCTTAATGAAAACCACAAAAATTTCAAATAACAATGGTATTTGCATGCAGTAATAAGCAAGGATGATAGAAGAGGTTACTCCATTCCGAAAATAAACTGGAAATTGTCTGCGCATGTCGGCCTAATGACGTTACGAAACCGTCTTCCTATTGGCTAATAATTCTGATTAAGAGTATAACTACAAATTGTGAGAGTTTGTAATATAAATAATGAAAAAAATTTGCAGGGTTGCCAATTTTAGATTTGTTTGCACGAACTTATTTGAAGCAATTTACAGATTTGGCAACCTTACATTGGTGGAACAACGTCATCTAACGAGAAAACATGCGCATGGTGTAATCTTGTCTTCTATCATAATGATAATTAAATAACAAACTAATAGGCGTGACTCACGGGTAACAAATTACCACATTTGCCCAGCATACATAAAACTATGACAACAACAACAGTAAAACTATTAGCAAAAGCCGCAAAAGGCTTTTTGTTGGCAAACTCAACTCGTGAGTCTGTTACTAATTCGTACATAACTTTTGAGGCGCACCAATGGCCAGGCCATTTTTTTCTAAACTTACGCTATTTGCTAAGGCTTGAAAACTAAACTAAACTCTTTTCTGCACTCAGTCCAACTAATAACTATATGTCGACTTAAACTTTTGTCTTTCTAAAATAAACAGTAAAAACAAAAGCACTTCCACAAATAATTTGTAATACAAATTTAAGCAAAACTTTTCATCAAATATCTGAACATTTGCATGATTCAATTCATTGATTTTTCAAAATTACTTGTGGTAAATAGTAAATATTTAATTTAACTGCACAAAGTTTTACGCCTTTTTATACCCTTCATCACAGTAAGGATAAGTTTGTCATTCCGTGTGTAATTTCTACAATATTTATTTCCGACACCATAAAGTATATATATATTCTGAATCCTAATACATAGAGAAGTTAATTAAGCGATGACCGTCTGTGTTCGGGTTGAAATCAACCCGTAGAACAACAGCAAGAGAAGAGATACATAAAATTTAAGACAACGGATCTGCTAGGCATAGTTTCGAAAATTTCACTATTGGAATTCAGCAACATCAGATCCTTTCATTCGAGGCTGTGGGCAAAAAACATCGCCTACCTAAATTTTTTCACGTTGGTTTTATTTTTTTCGGTTGTAATGATTCTCTTTTGCTTTTTTTTAATAAAAGTCAGACCAGTAGATCGCATGGAGTGCATATAGATCTCGGGGATCAATAACCCCATGCGAGGGGCTATTTTTTGTTTGTTTTTGGGTTGAAAGGGTTTTTCTGCTTTGATTTGTATTAAAGGCCTTTATAAAAAGCAATATGCATAGAGGTAGCCAATATACCTACAGGGTGCCTACTGGTAACCAGGAGCAGTCAAGATACATAAATTTTACATAAAATTTTCAGACAAATTTTAGAAAAAAATTTACAAATTTAAACAAATTAAAAAAAATGAAAACATTTTCACTAAAAATTTTTTAAATATTTTCCAAAAATTTTCAAAAAAAAAAAAGTTTAAAAAAAAATTTACAAAATATATTCAAAAATTTCCAATATATTTTCTATAAATTATTTGACCAAATTTCTATAAAAATTTTCAAAAGATTTAAATAAAATTTTTGTAAAATAGTTTTTACAAAAAATTTTCAATAAAAAGTTTAAAAATATTTTCTATAAAATTTTTACAAACAATTTTAAAAAAATTTAAAAAATTATTACGAAAAAAAAAGTTTTGAAAATATTTAAAAACAAATACATATATAAAAAAAAATTTTTTCAAAAAAATTTCTATAAATTTTTCCAAAAAAAAAATTTCTATAAATTTTTCCAAAAAAAAATTTCTATAAGTTTTCCAAAAAAAAAATCTATAAAATTAAAAAAAAAATGAAAATAGTTCGCCTAATGTTAATTTAAAATTTTCAAAATTAAAAAAATATTCTATTAAATTTTTACAAATAACTATAACTATAAAATTTTTACAAAAATATTTCTATAAAATTAAAAAAAAAAATTCTATAAAATTTTTACGTAGTAAAGCGTTTCAGATGACGATATATACCGTATACGAAATATTGCTGATTAATACGTTTAAATTCAATAAATTTTTTACCTATGTCTGTAAAAATAAAATCACCGTGGTTAGGGATATAGAAGATTCGATACGACCGAATATATAACTCTTACTTGTCCTACCTATTTTTTAGTTTTTTTACACAATCTTTAATTTCAACGCGTTACTACAAAAACACTGTTACCTATTTTTACTTAAATTTTTTTTAATTAATCTGCGAAAAACAGTCATTTGGTCCCTCTGTGCGACGTCGCGGGGACTGGTAGTCTACAATAAAATTTATTAAATTTGATTGTAAAGTGTCAATTGGATGAAAAGATAACTTGTCTGGAAAATTTTTAATTTATCAAATTTGATTTTGATGCTAAATTTTTTTCTCCTGCACAGTCTTTATTTTATTATTGTCCGATATTAAAAATTAATATAATTTTAAGTTTTTTTTCCGCTGTATATATATTTAAAGTGGTTGTTGCCTTAGTGTATTGTTTTCGTAGTTTTATACTCTATAGTAATAGTTCTCCTTGCTTTATTCTAATTTAATTTCTTTTTCTCACTTTTTTTGCGTAGAGAGCAAGCAATTTCACCAAACAAAACTACGCTCTCCTCCTCAATGTTGTTTGAAAAAAAAAAAAAAATAATGACGACATCGGCTAACAAATCAACCCAAACAACAATAATATTTTTGTTTTAATTACAGACTACTGCGAAAACGAAGTATCGATATTAAAAAAGCGTCTCAAAATCAGTTGTTACCAAATGACCCAACAGTCTACAACATTCCCGAAAGTGATACGGTTGTTATAAAAATAAAAAATTAAAAAGAAAAATTAATTTCAATATTTAATTGATAATCATTCGGAATTTTCTTTATTAGTTTTGGTTACTTTTATGATGATTTTTGTAGTTTCTAGTTTTTATTTATATATTTTCATACAAAAGAGGACGATAAACTGATCAATTTAAAAAGGAAAAGACTAAATACTCTCGTAAATTCGTGGCGATCTTTTATTAATTTTATTCGATTTTATTTACTGTTGTCATGAATGAAATTCTTGTGTTTTCGTAATCAAAAAACAAAAGACTTTTAAAATTAATTATAATTATCTTTAACATCATCCATCATCAACTACAAAAACCCTTGGTCGCCTTCGTTATCAAAAGCTCTAACAAACCAAGTCAATTAGTCTATCGACTAACTACCTGCTGTCGTCAAAATTGTGTTCCTTGTTAAATTATTTTAGTTTTTTTTTTTATACTATTCAAATCAACATCTGCAATTCGAATAACTACATTTAATTTCACACTACAGTGAACTTAAAGAAAAAATTATAATAAAATTAATATTAATATAAATATAATTAAAAATATAAATAAAAATATAAACAAAACAATACATTTTAGTTATTAAAAAAAAAAAAATAAACAAAAATTAAGAATATTTTGAAGAAAAAAAAAACAACAAAAATGTGCATTTCAATGTTTTAGTTTTGTGAGTAATAGTTGTGAAATAAAAATATTTTTGCTAAAAAAGTTTAATGATTTATGTTGAATTTAAAATAATGTGTATCAAAATAAATAAAAAAAATCATGTTGAAAAATTCTTGTGCATAAAATAATAATTTTCATAATACCAAAAGAAAATCAATTTAAATTAAATTTCCTCAGTGGTTCTAAAAATTTAAATTCCTTTAAAATCTCCACACGTTTAACTCTTAATATCTTTAGAAACAAATAGTTTTTTTAAGTGTTAAAATTCTACAAAATATTGGGTATAAGCATGAATATCCATCGTTATTTACTAGATTGCGTTAGGAGTTTTTTTTTCACGTGATCCCTTTTTAAATCCATGTAACGTGAATGTACTGTCACTACGCCTAGGCTTATCAAGTATGTATCTTTATGTTAAAGAGTAAATAAACAATGCAGTTTTTTTAAGCCTTGAAAATGGAGAGATTCGTACCCAAAAAATTAAATTTTTCATCGTTTTTTGTTGAAAGTTAGTTTCATCTCATCATGATTGTGGTCTAACTTAGGCTCTAACTTGTCGCAAGTAATTTGGACGATTTCGATGTGCATGATAAGAAGCATATTGGACAGCCGAAAACGTTTTAAGTTAAGGAATTGGGAGCTTTGCTCAATCACGATTCTAGCAGAATTATTGAGAGTAGATCGGTCAACAGTTTAATATTTATTTTTATTACTCGTAATCTGAGATGCTGATTTATTACAAATCCAAAGCGAACAAAGTTGTAAGTGAATTCCGGCTAACCAGAAATATCTATACAAAAACCGAGGCAATGTTTTGTAGGATCAGAAGGGTGTGCCTTATTAAGAGCTATTTAAACCGAGTAAAATAATCATAGAAGATATCATAGAATAATCATAGAACATAACTGACCCGTTCGTAGAGAATACTAAAGGAAAAGTGGCCAGTATATCCGACCACACATGAGTCCATAGTTTTTCACAATGACAATTCTCGGGCTGATATAATGCGCGAGGCAAGGTCCCTTCTTGACTTTTATTTTGATATGATTTTCGCATTTGTTTTAAATAACACCGACAACCTTGTTAGAGATCCTTTTAATAAGTCACTTTACTGTCTGCTTTGCTGGTCTTTGTGTCAGAACTGTAGACACTTAAAATTTTTACGAAATGTTATTTATTATGTTTGATATACATAACAAATAATAAAAGCAAAAAAAAAAAAAATATTAAAAAAAACTGTAGGGTCCCCATGTAAGACACCTGTTTGGACCTAATAATCGGCCCTATTCCCGTTGGCGTTGTAGTTTGAAAACGAAATAAAAACGACAATTTGGCATTACCGTTGGCATTAACGACACTCGTCGTAAATATATCGGTATTCTCTATTTTAAAACGAAGATAGAAACAACAATAAAACATTTGTTGTCTGTCATCATCATTGTACGCAACAAAATTCAAACGACTACAAGAAAAAAAAAATTAAAATAAAAAAGTGCATTAAATAAGTTCGAAGTTCGAAATTGTAGTTTCTTAAATGGAAAAATATACCGCTTATGCTAAGGTTTTTCGAAAGGGCATAAAATACTAAAATTTAGTGATTTTTTAAACGAAACTGCCGAGAAATTAAATCCGTTTGGGCCTCCATTTCTTGATGTATAAGATTGGCAAAACTATATTAGAAGAAAATATCCATTAAAATGTTTTTTTTTATTAAAATAAATCAAGATAAAAAGCAAACTCTGAATCCAGAGCAACAGGCGAATGATTTTGTAAACAGGTGCGATTGTCACCATTGGATGAAGCGGTGTCAAACCTATTAAAATTTGAAAAACAAATTAACCTGAAAGGAAACGTAGTGGTATTCGCCGACCATCAAGAAGTTAGATCGCTAATAATCGAGTTTCATACTTAGAATCTGGGAAGGCAAAAATGTTAACGTTTTGTCGTAGCAACTTCCGATGTATATTTATATCCATTATGTCATCATCATCAATTGTACATGAAAAATAAAATTCGGTACTCGCCATATTTTGTTACAACTTACAAAGAAATAACAAACTTTTTAAAAACAAAAACTACCACACTTTAGTAATTTTTCTTTTTGTTTTCGATAACGGTTTTTATCGTTTCAGTATATTTCAAGAATACGAATTTAGAAACGAAACGACGATAAAAACGACAACGACCTAGAAACGACTATTGAAGTTAAAACACCAACGGGAATAGGGCTGAATATTTCCTTTATTAGTATCTAATAAGAATATGTAAATTATAAGGATCTAAATATATTGCTTGCTCTTAAATAAAAGTAAACCAAGTCTGAGTCTGAGTCAGAATCGCTATCACTTTTTCCTGCTCTATAAAGCTGCGAATAAGCTTGTTCTGATATTAGTGCATATTATTAAATATGAATACTCTTCTTTAACTAATAAAATATATGTTATGTTAAATATTTTATGGTATTACGGAACCGTTCGTGTAGGAAGTCGTCTGGTATTTAGCCGGTACTCTAGTTGTCATTTAAAGCCCGCTATTTTTTTTTTTTTTTAATAAAATATATTTTTTAGCTAAAAATTGTTTTATTTCTCAACATAGTCTTCTCTAAGTTTTATACATTAAGGCCATCGTTTTAGAGGATGCTGTAGTTTAGGTAGTCGCCTGGGTTCGTATCCCAGCTCTGCCAATTATCAACATAAATTTTTTCTGATATATACACGTAAAGAAAAAACATGGTTAATGTAACCATAATCTAAGAGCAACTGTTGAGTGTTCATCTTAGAAACAGATATTTGAGTAGTTTCGCTCAACCCAGCAGTTGGGAATTTTTTCTATCATAAAATTGTTAGCTACCTAAAGTCAACATGTTGTGTTAAGCATAAAAAGCAAATAGAAGAGAGGTATGTCGTTTCCTCTCTATAATTTTTAGCTAAAGAAAATAATTTAGTTAATTTTAATTTTTCGTTTGTTTATATTTGTCAGCATTTTATTTTGCAGTATATATATCAAGCCGTTTCTACGACATAACTGTTGAGCTCAACAGTTTCGTAGCAGTTGAGCTCAACAGTTACGTTTTATAAACGTGCCCATTATGATTGAATTATATGGTTTTAGTCAAACCATATTATTATTAACATGATAATAACATTGTTATGTAGAACCATATTATTGTCTAATTTAAAAATTTTAATTTGAAATGGTTACTATGGTTTTTTGTTTAGAAATTTGGATTTTTCTTGCTTTCTAGACTTAATAAACTACTCATTTAGTTTATAAAATTTTAGGCATACCAATCTGGGTTTGTATGCAGAAAGTTTGAATAATCCACTGACGATCTGATTAAGCACCAGCTATAATAGTTTGGATTATTATATTTTTTTTAAATAAATATTTTATGGTTCTTTCATAAAATAATTATTTAACAGATTTTGAAGGATTTATGCGCGTTTGAAAATAAATAATGTTATAGAATAATACAATTCCGAATTTAATTATTTAAAAATTGTAAAATATAAAATTTTATTCTGAAACAAATTAAATAACTATAGTGAGATTTATTAGTATATGTAATATTTATAAAAACATATAAATATCTTATAATCAAACGCACATTCATTTATTACTTTATGAGAAATGACTCCATTCATAAATTATTATTTTATGAAAGATAATCCCGTAAAATTAAATTCTAATAATTTTAAGAAACTAAACACAAAACTCCAAAAAACCCCATAGTAATGATTAAAACAACAATAAGTTGTTCATCACAACCATATATTGTTACAGAAAACATAAGACGGTTCTTGTGACCATAAAATAACCATGTCTTTTCTTTGCGTGTAGTAGTTTTTTTATTCTTATTAGTATATATCACGGCTCCCTACTCTGTCCATATTACTTTATAGCAATAAAAAAAATTTATGAACCTAATTGACACATGAGGCGCTGCAACACTGATGAAAAAATTTTGTATGACGCGCAATAACAGATTTGTCAAAAGTAAAGTATTCTTCATTTATTCTTTAGCTGCAAGAGATGCATATCTTAAAATCAAATCCGCAAAGACTTCAAAGCTTCACCATGCGAGCGATATTCACTTGCCAAATAAATGTGTATCGTTAGTAATATTGCAAATATAGCAAACCAACTATGTTTTTATAAATATTGATGGGCCTAAAAGACGTGGTCAAACTATGTTAATGCTGAATCTTTTAGAATGAATATTTTTTTAGCCAGAAATAGTATAACAGATATTTTTATTATGTCTGAGCTTGACATAGGAAAACTCGTGAGCCAGGAGTTTTGTTTACAGTATTCAATCTAGTTTTTAATATTATAATTTTCGATCTTTTGTAAGTGTATACTTATGATTCTGTTCCATTTTTAACAACATTTTTCAGTCTTCTTTGTAAGAAGATCCTACTTCAGAAACAAATTAATCTTAATCTTCCCTCAATATATTTTTTAAAGTTTCTTATTCCATATCAGATTGAATATGTAGGTCTCCAATTTCTTCTAGTTTCATTACCAAACCCAACCCAATCTTTACTCGGCAGTTTTGATATACATATATGTATATATTCTCGTACCCAGCGTTAAAACTGAAAAGGTATTCTCGCTTCAGTCGTTCCATAAGGCATGCTTAGAACTCCTCTCTCTACGACCGACATTTTTCTGTTCCTTCCTTCCGAAGAAGTAATGATCTTCTTCTTCTCTTAAAAGGGAAGCTTGATGCTCTATATTTATATCTCCCATTTTGTATGGCAATACATAATTTTCTATTTTTAGATTTCTCATTTCTTAAATACAAAAATTTCCTTTTATTTAATTAAGTGCTGCTTGCCCTTTAAACCCTAGATAGACTAATTGGTAGTGCGCTAGTGTATCTGACTTGAAGTTGCGGGTTCGATTCCCAAACAAATCAATAGGTTTAAATATTTAAACTAAAAATAAATTTAAAGTGATTGGTAAAATTAGAAAAACAATAATCTACTCAAATATTTTCAAAAGACCTTCTGCAACGCTTGCTGGCAGAAGCGAGAAGTCGTGCTCCGCAATGACTATAAGAGATATCAGTATGGAATGTGCCTACTAAAGAAGGAGTAAAGAGTCCTTCTAGAAGGCCTTCATACTCCTTCTTTATACCACTGGCTTCTGCCTGCGTTAATTTTTTCAGAGACATGCCGAAAAGAGCTAGGAGCTTTGTTTTTGTATTTCAATACCTTTTGCAAAATAATTAATTGTAACGAATTTTCGCCAAAATTCATTAAGTAGGTGTACAAATAATAAGTACTGTTTGGGCTTTTCTCACCCATAAATATAGGATTAGGGCTTAACAGATATGATTTAAACTCGTTCGAGACCATAAAAATTACAAGGTTAAAGATAAAATCATTATTTTTTTCTGCAAGACAGACGTATCACTAAACAACATTTCTGCATGATCAACTCGCAAATTTTAAATGTTGAGTCTGCTGATGTTATACAATCTAACAGAATAGCTCATTAATGCTTAGAAAAAACTATTTAAAGAAAAAAGCTTAAGGACCCATATGATATTAAAAAGTCTTCGATTTGAAATTCAAACGGTGTACCCCTAAATAAATAAATCAACTATGTTATTCTAAATATTTTGTATTACATTTGTATAACAAAGTGAATAGAAAATGCCCTTGTTTGAAATGATTGAAGATTAAAATGAAATGAAATTTTTGCATATATTTGATTAATTTATAAAAAAAAACCCAAAAAAAAGAACAAAATAAATCTGCAAGGTAAAATAGCGTCAGGCAATATTAAGTTATGTTTTAAAAGATTAAAACCACAAAAACGAAATATTTGAATAAAAATAAAATTGTAAATAAAATAATGAAGAAAAACAACAAAATATAAGCATAAGTGATTTTTCATATTCCTATACAAAAATCACAAACTGCTACCAGCCAACAACCTCTTATCTATCTGCGGTGGATGAAACCACGCAAAAAAAATATTTTAAAAATAATACAAATATAAAACATTAAATAAAATTCCCAAGAAAAACATAAATTACTCAAAGAAATTTGTTTTGAATAAAAATCAAATTATTTCATTAAAATCAAAAAGTAATATACGAGTTCGTACTAGTATATCTATACACATATAATAAAATAGTAACTCATTTCCGTCTGTCTGTCTGCTTTTCTTTTGCGTTCGCATCACGTGAAAACTACTGAATGGCTTTTAACAAAATTTTGTGAGGAGGTATCTTAGCATTCTGTTTCCAATATAGGATACTTTTTTCCGCAAAAATATCTCATTTCCAAGAGAAAGCGCAGAAAAAGCAGTGAAAGTACGCAATTTCCGGTTTAAAGGTACTGAAATTTTCGGTTTATATATTTTTATTTTTTGGGATATTTTCAATTATATTTTCCACACCTTTTTATTTTATTTATTTTCCACACCTTTTTATTTTTAAAAGTGGGATATTTTAAAAACTATTGCGCAACATTAGGCGCAATTGAAAAAAAATTTTTTTGATCTGTATTTTTACTTTGTGGAATTACAATGTTTTTAAAATATTTTAAACACCTTTTAAAATTTTTTATAAATTTTAGAATTTTATCCAGCGATGGGTTCCTTTATATAAAGCAAATACATAAACCACAACTAAAACTCTATAAAATAAAGAGTCTTACAAATGGTGTGGAATACTTTCAAGGCTAAATCGAGCAAAATATTGTTAGGACGCCTACGACGTGGCGGGCACAGCTAGTTTATAAATAAAGGCATACACTTTTCCAATGATTTGTTCAGTTTTGAGTACAGTAGAGACCACTAATAATTTTTATTCAGCCTTTCCACAAAAAATATTAAATTTGATTTTCAATTTGTTACTGCTGCCTTCTTATTATCCTGAGACTTTTTTGCTCTTTCCAAATGAAAGAAATGGCGCGGCGAAAAAATGATTTGAGTCAATCCAAAAATTATTATATATATGCAACAAAACCCTATTTTTAAAAATCTTCCAAAATCTTACTTTGCGCAGGGCTTCAACAAGGCTTTTTATATTTTTGTTAGGACTTATTGACATTTCCTTCAATTTTGGTTTTTATTTTGTTTTTTTGTTTTTTTTTTTTTTTGTTTTGAAGTAACAGTTTTTTATTTTTAAGATCGTAACACCATTAGGTCCAATAATAAATTTGTCGTTGCTACCATCTGGTAAATAGATTCGCCTTGATATGACCATTGAAAATATTTAGAGGCTACAAAAATTGTTTTTATACAAATCCTACTGGTATAAACACAACTGGGACGAACTTCGCACAGTACAATGAATTCGTCGACAACAATTTGTTGCGCAAATTCGTCGACTATAACACAATGAGTACGAAAAAATTTGAAGACGTAACAAATCTTTACCAGATCTCTGGTTTTCTCTGGACATTTTTATATCCTTTGGTACCACATTGTATTTTTCACTTTCTCCATGACAGTTTCACTATTATACATTTTTATATAAATTATGATAAAATTACACCAAATTTCATAAATTAATAAATTTATAAATAAATTTTTGTTTACATTTAGCAGCTGATAGTGTGACCATAATAAAACATAAAATAAAAGAGAAGAAATATTAACAAAAAATAAATTTAAAACAAAATAAAAAATTTGTATACGATTTGTATGCTATAAATAAAGAAGAAATCAATTCTTTATATATGAAAACTAATTTAATTTACTAAAATATTTTAAAGATTAAAAAGAGATACGGGCACTCTGCTCCAATTTAGCAGTTGTTTGTCGGTATATAAAATAGAAGTATACCTATCTTAAGTTCTTTACTCACGACGAATATCGACGACGCACTGATTGTGTGCACAAATGTATTTTATTTTTTCGACGAATATTCGGAACGAAAAATTCGCCGTTCGTCGCAGTTGTGTTTATAGCATTATTTCGAAGATTTTTATTCAGCCTTAATGTTAGAGTTTAAAAAAAAATATATATTGCAAAAGAGTTAATTTTTCAGTGCCGCTAAATACTATTTTGAAGAACTTCCGAGATCTTACTAGATTCGACTTGATAATGCTTTTGCAACTACTAAGGGGCTACAAAAAAAAGAATTCTAACAAAATTTACCGGTTTTTTTTATTCAGCCTTAAGTTAGTTCCTAATAATCTTATGCAAAAGAAATAAAGTCTACTTGAAGTGTACTTTAATTTTCAAATAAAATCTGAAATAAAGTAGATTTGAAGTAGACTTTATGTTTTTGAAAAAGTGCATAAAAGTGGTTTTACACGGCGTGTATTTGTCATATGACTTGTCACTTTTCCATGTGTAAATTCTAAACACGTCGTGTGAACACTTTCAAACATAACATGTGTATTTTCCATGTGTACAATACATATGACATTTTTCATTTCGAACGTGTTCTATTTTGACGTGACAAAGCATCTGACATCCTCTAATGCCAACTTGATATTTTGCTATTTTAGGTTTTTCGTGGTACCAAAAGCACTAAAAGCGTGGCAAAAGCACTATATTTGCATCTTTGCATTAGCTGTGGTTAGAAATACAAAACTGTGTGGCTGTAAAATTATATATTATAGGTTATGTCAGATGTAATTACACATGTACGTTTGAAAGCAAAAATTATAAACCGTATGTAAAATGCCTATTTTGACAAACACATGAAATTACATATGGGTTATCAAACTGACAAGTCATATGACAAACACACGTCGTGTAAAACCATTTTTAATGTGTAAAATTTTTTAAAAATATGTTTTCAGTTCGTCCATAAATTTATTTTTATGACATCTTTATTACCTCCGTTGGCACACTTATATTAGTCCAAGCCTTTTTATAACTTTTTATGGTAAAAGAGAGAGTCCGTTTTAAAGAACTTATATTTTTTACAGCCAATATTATTTCTAACGGTGAAAATATTCTTAATATTGTGAATATTTTGGTTATTATTATCCGTTTCGGTTAGGCTAGATCTAAACCGGCATTTGGCTATACGCACTAAAGAAACACTATTGAATCACATTACAGTCCAACTTGTTCCATTATGCCCTTAAGATCATGATAGAAACTTTGTTCTTAACAATGATGGATATATCCATCAACATTAACAGCCAAATGACCAGTCAAATGACTGACACTGTTCTTGTAGGAATGCATCAACGGACCTTCATTAACGACGCACAGTAAGGCTCACATAATTTTATATGGGTAGCTCTTGGAACAAACTGCAGATTTGAACAAAATATTGGTGGTATACGAAACGGGCGATACGGGTACCCCCCATACAAATAAATTAATAATATTGCTATATCTACAGAACTACAATAGCAAGGCACACTTCATGTTGCAATAAAATCATAAAAGTATAGGAAGGGGGAAACTAGTACCCCCATGCAAAATAAAATAATAATATTCTTATATCTACAGAACTACAATAGCGAGGCACACTAAATATAATATGGGTAGTTCTTAGAACATACTGCATGTTCGAATAAAATCTTGAAAGTATAAAAGGGAAGAAATGGGTACCCCCACACAAAAAAATTTATAATTTTCCTATACTTATTTAGAAGTAAATAGAACGAGTGCCTAGGATTTTATTATTAAATTATTTATTATTAAAGTTAGAATTTATTACAAAAATAAGGGCTTCCATTTCAAAACATGTAAACAACAACAAAAGTTTAGCTGAAGCCGCAATGGGTTTTTTGTTGGTAAACTCAACTCCTGAGCTGGTACTAATTCGCACTTAACTTTTTGGGGCGGAACAATGCGCAGACCAATTTTTTCTAAAATAAGGCTTATTTGTTCATACTTTAAAATCAAATTAAAATTTATCAACTCAGTCCAACTAATAACTTTCCACTTAAACTGAGGAAATCCATATATTATTTGACTTTTCTAAAATAAACAGTAAAATCAAACGCACTTTCACAATTAATTTGTAATATAAATTAAGGCAAAACTTTACATTAAATACCTGAATTTGATGGTTGCATGATTGAATTCATTGATTTTTAGGGTTCCATACCCAAGGTAAAAACGTAACCCTATTGTTTTCGCTACAACGTTTGTCCGTCCGTTTGTCACCGCCTTTTATCTCTGGAACCATAATAGGTAGACTCTTGAAATTTTCACAGAAGATGTATAACTGTTGCCGCTATAGCAACAAATACTAAAACTTATAGGGTGTTCCGATGGAGACGTGTTATTCACGTACATGTGTTTATTTCTTGAACTATAGGAAGCATAAAAAATAAAAAGCTATATAAACAAGTATAAAAAATAAATCTGAAATTAAAGGGTATTCAGATAGGGACGTGATTTGCATGTATATGGCCTAAGTTTCAAACCATAATAGGTAGATTCTTGAAATTTTCAAAGAAGGTGTGTTACTGCGGCCGCTATGGCAACAAATACTAAAACTTATAGGGTGTTCCGAAATTGACGTTTTTTTAGTTTATTTATTTCTTGAGCTGTAGAAGTCAACCACTAAAATTTGGAATAAACAAGTATACAAAATAAACTCAAAAGTTAAAGGGTGTGCGGATAGTGACGTGATTTAAATGAATATGGCCAAATTTTTTAACCATTATAGATAGACTCTTGATATTTTCACAGATGTTATATAACTACGGCCTCTATAACAAATAGCAAAAATTAAAGGATTTTCCGACAGTGACGTCATATGCGTCTATATGACTAAATTTTTAAACTGTAATAGGTATACTCTTGAAATTTTCACAGAAGGTGTATTAATATGCCTTTATAACAAATAGTAATAAAGGGTAATCCGACAGGGACATGATTTGCACGTATGTTTTAATCCGTAATGGGTATACTCTTGAAATTTTTGCAGATGATGTGCAGCCACGGCCGCTATAGGAATTACTAAAAATTAAAGGGTGTTCGGACAGTGACATGTTTTTCACGTATATTGCCTTATTTTTTAATCATAACAGCGGGGTTATTACGTATTTCGATTCGAAAGAAATCTTTTTCGAAACACAATGTTAACGTCATTAAAATTCGAATGATTTCTCGAATCGAAATACGTAATAACCCCCCAGATATTCTCTTGATATATTGTACTGATAGTCGCTATAACAAATAAAAAAATGAAGGGGAAATCGGACAGTGACGGTGACATGATGACTCTTGAAATTTTGACAGAAGATTTTAGTTTTCTCGGCACTTGAATTTTTTTTAATTAATCCCCTTCTTTAAACATATTCGAACTACTGCAAGACGAAATTTTGTTAATTTCAAAAGTGTTCTTGACTAATCGATTGTAAAAAAAAATTACTAAAAATTTTCCAGCTGTCTTGTTGAAACTTTATATGACCCATTTTGTTTTAAATTATTAGTACTTCTCAAGATTTTGTAAAAACATATTGACTGACTAACGAATCCTATTTGAATCCAGCACTCGTTTTTTTGTAACTAAAGTACAAAACTTTTCACATGAAAATATCATAGTCTTCCTGTGTTACCAGGGTGGACTACAGCTCATCATGAACTTTTCAACATAAAGTAATGCAAAGTTGTTAATTAACCCCACCGCACCCGGGTAAAATGTCAACAAAAAATTGTTCTAAATATTTATGAGACCATTACTGCTTCTATAAATACCTGTATGTACTAGTACAACACTATTGAAAAACCACAACAACAAAAATTAAAAGTACAAAAACTGCAAACCTTTTTATTCATTTTATTTTTGGTTTACGAAATTTATAAAAATATTTTTATGAAATTTCAACATTCTCATTAATAGATTTCAGTGTGCATAAATGTTGGTGTCTGTAGCAAAGACACAAATTAGCAAAAGGAAAAAAGAAATAATAAATATTTTTATAAAAAACTTTTAATAAAAACGCAATGTTGCCTTTAAATCTACAACAACAAATTAACCAAAGCCAACTGCAACAAAAAGCAACTGTACCACCGCCCTTGCCGCCGCCACTGCGGGAACCACGTAGACCTAGACGAGAGAAAAATCATCACATAAATCAACAGCAACAACAACAAGAGCAGCCACACTTCTATCAAACAGAAGAATTTATTAAAACATCAGCGTTGTCGTCGTCGTCGTCGTCCACACCATCGTCGGCATCAGTTTCGTTGCCATTAAATCGAGATATTGATGTTGGTGGCAAAATGTTTGCAAATCTAAGGTATTCATCATCACAAATAAATCTCAGTCAGAATAGTCTACTTTTAAATCAGAATGTGCTCGATTGTCTCGCAGCACCATCTACGGAGGATGAACACACAAACGAAGACGAATCTATAATTAGTGACGACGCAACAGTGCCCTTAACAGCAACAAACGGGTCTACAACAACATTAACAGCCACAATTTTGCCTGCCTCATCGAAACAATCGCTAACTCCTTCCAGAATTTTAAATCCACTACAAAATCAACAACAACAACAGCATCATCATTGTAGCCGCTCTATATCAACCCCACCATTTACACAAACGCAAACATCTCTATTAAATCTCTTGGACAACAATCACCAGCAATACCAACATAATTTGCAGCATCAACAGCAGCAACCGCCTGCACCCTTCAACTCTTCGTATCATTCACATGAATTTAAACTTTGTGATTCGTGTCGACCCTTGCGTTTTAATAATTCCCATCAAAGTTCGAGTCTTTTGTCTCAGAAAAATCTTAGCAGTTCACGTTATTTAAATTCAAAACGTTCTAACGTTACGCCAACATTATCCTCGATTACAGCACCATTAACTGCTTTGGTAGGCCACCCGCCGCCTGCTTCTTTGCTAAACACACAGCTTCCGCCAATACCGCCTTCAAATCCTTTTAATACTTTACGTTCATTTACACAATTTTCTCGTTTCCAGCCTCGTCGTCAGAACAGCAGCAATATGTCACAATCGGGTGAGGATTTGCATTCACCCAGCTACTTGTCGTGGCGTAAACTACAGTTAAGTCGTGCCAAACTGAAAGCATCCAGTAAGACATCAGCTTTGTTATCTGGTTTTGCAATGGTGAGTACAGAGTTTTTATAATTAGTTTTCTTTTATATTATTTTTGCTATAATTTTAAGCAAAGTGTGGGCAAACTGTTTTCTGTTTTTCTTTTAATTTTGGCAAATGCTCGTAAAAGTTAAATGGCACAATAAGTGTAGAACATTGGTTTTACGCTTGAAATAACCATAATTTTTTTCTTTAATTTTTTTTTATACAAAAAACATACATTTACAGTGAAGAAAAAAACTCTACAAGCACCTTAAAATTTTCAAGTTTTAGATAAGTAGTTGCAATAATAGCTAATCAATAATTTTTGTCAATGAAATGTGAACTTTATTAAAGATTGAATAAAAATCATGTGTCACTAAATTCGGCACAGGCACCACCTACTAAATTGATTCGTCATGAACCAGAGTAACAATTTGGGAAACGATCTAAAAATAGTATACCTATCGTGAAACATTCTTGTGACATAGATTTCGTCATTTGGTTTTTGTCTATCGTAATATTAAAGGCTATTAATATCAAATCATATGGAAACTAAATATAAAGACATATTTTGACAGCTTATGCTTGTGAAACCAGTCAGTTTTTTTTAGCAAGATAACGAACTGATCTATCTTATTCATCATACATCAAGTTGTGTATATACCCCACCATAATCACTAAATCTCTACTCGATGAGAAATGTTGAAAAAAATTGGTGTGTAGTTGTGACAAAAATCCGCATAACCTAAAAACAGCCCTTATTCATTCGCAGGCCGAAATTGATAAATTCACCGCCGTTTTTAATCAGTATTTAATGCCTTAGGTGGCCGAAATAAATACTGAGAGTTTTACTTTTATAGTTAAGACTCAGGAAATATTAGGGCGAATTAAGGCATACTCGTATTCTACATTAAGTAGGAGTCCTATTATGGACTTTGATAAACCTTTTATTGTTAGGATACCGGGCAGGGATAAGTAAAAGGAGATTTCCGTAATCTGAGACAGTGTATTTTTGATTTTAATGGACGGCTCTAAGAAGTATAAGGGGACTGGATTGATATATTGACCTTTTGGTCGGATCCCCTCAGTCTACCCGACACTTGTACCGTGTTCCAAGCAGTAATATGTTGGAGTTGTCACAAGGGGAATTAGGGAACTTATAACTTATAAATTGAGGAACTTGTCAACGGCTTGAGATTTTTGTCGACAGTCAGTCGCCATAAAGGCCCTCTATTCGAAGGTGGTGAATTCAAGCTGTGTATTAGTATGCATTCAATCTCTGTCCCTACCTAGGCGACACGGTGCAAGGATGGGGTCCGGGTCATTCGTGGAAACAAGATGGTTGTTTAATTTATAAATATCCAGTAAAAACCATTTTATTTCTCAACATAATCTCCTCCCTTATGCTCGATACATTTAATTTAGCACTTTTCTACATATTTTTCTCTCCTAATAATAAGGTTTCTCAAGGCTCTGAAGGCATTTGTTTCAATGATGACCTCTTCGTCTGTTCCAAATCGTTAACCACCCAATTTTATCTTTAAATTCGGAAACATTAAATAGTCGCTGGAGGCCAAATCTGCATAATATGCTAAATGGGATAGCAGTACGGTGACTTCACACTTGTGTACCCGTACATTTTCTTGATGAAAGAGAACTTTTTCTTCGCTAGACGAAGTCGTCTTTGCTTCAAATCAATTTTGAAAGATCTCTCAATAATATTCGTCTGCAATCTTTTTATTCTTTTTCAAGGTAATCGCTTTGAATGACTTCGCGTATATCCCAAAAAGCTGTTACCATGACATTGGTGACCAACGACTTATCTTGGCTTCTTTAGTATACGTTCACCTGAAGAAACCCACTATTTTGTTTGTCCTTTTGGTCTCTGTTGTGTTGTGATGATGTTTGTCCACAGTTATAAAAACTAACGTGTGAACAATCGCAGCACCCATCGCGCGGATAGATTTTTCATATGTAAATCTTTATAAAAATGTGATGTAACCACTGGGTTGAAATGCATCAATCGTCCAATATCATTCAATGGATCTTATCACCTAATCCTGTTGTGAAGAATTCTTTGGGTCATTTGTGGTCGTGGTGGTGCCACGGTGCCGATTAACCATAGTATTTATTAAGCCTTTCTTTGGTTTCGGTGATATTTTTTTTTTTTATTTGTTAATTTTCGGTTATATTAACGAGGTTGTCTTCTTTCAATGCTTGCCATAAGCAAAATTCGACAGTAATCCAGTGAAATATAACAGTTAATGGGAGTAGTGTTGCATTTACATACATTGTGTTGCATTAAAAATACGAAAAGTAAAAGAATTATTAAACTATAATATGGTATAAAACTTTCTCTGCAACGAAAAGCGAGAATAAGTTTTGATCTGGCAAAAATTTCGATTTAAACTAAGCCAGCAATGTACAATGAAGACTGGTACTTTTGCTGTGCTCCCATTCTGCGGTGCTCATTTCCTCCATCATGCACCATATTTTCAAAAAAAAAAAACTGTATACCTTTTATGTATTACTTTTTAATACAGAGAAACCTACCTTTTCTCCTAAACCTCCCTCCCCCCCCCTCAATTGATGTTGCCGTTTACTGTTTATTACCAGTGCTGTTATCCAGCTTGAAGAAGTATCATTTAAGCTTACCGACAAGAACCTGTCCCTGTTAAAGATTTCAAGTCATCCTGAACAAGCTTTTCTAGTTTCCTCTACTTTCGATATCGTCTCTCTCTAAACCGACGATAGATGACGTGTTGTATGTACTGTTTTATATTCCACTATCATTTACCCCCTTTCCACTCAAGTCAATCAGCTTTCTTAGTATAAAGAATCCATTACTCTGACCAAAGAAAAAACACATTTCTATTACTCTTTTCTTTCTCTTTCTATTGTCGACAAAAATCTAAATGCATCTTTAGTTCAAGTTTCAATCTTAAATTTTTCATTTTGTTTCGCGTTTTGCGTTCAGCAATAACTTACAATTTTATCACTCAAATAATTACTTTACAACTACCCTCACATGCCGCCTTTGCTAATAAAAAAAAGAAACAAATAAATAAAAAATTTGCATAATTTTTTAATTGTAACTGTAATGTAAAATATTGTTTTTTATTTTCACTTTAATTCTTCGTTAAATATTTGTTAATACGGATTAAAACGGATTAACAAAATTTTATATGGTTGGGAAAATTACAAAACTGAATATTTTACTGGTTACAAATTCATTATACAAACATACATATGTGTTTTTTGCCCCAAATTTATTGTATTTTATATCAGTTTAAGATATTAAGAAGTTTCATAACCCAGCTAAGTTTGTTTAGTTTGAAAAATTTAATCAACTTCTTTTTTTTTTTTTTTTTGTTAGAAAGTAAAGATTTTCAAGTCCGATAATGCGACGACCCATACGAATTGGGTGTGTACCCTTTGTTCAATTGAATAGGCAAAACCGTCGAATCACTTTGTGATCCCTGGAAAATAGAGAATTACTAGAAATCCACTCTCTGTTTAGTTTGTTCTTTAACATACCGACAACCGAATAAATGACATCATCCTTCTAATGCCATAGTTTTGCCAAGTAAAGTCGGCCTGTTTAAAAATAGGAACCAAGTTGTGACAGAGGAGGTGTTTTACAATCTCTCACCCCTTCAAAGTCTAAGGTCTATGTCTGTGTAGACCTTAAATATATTCTATCTATTCGACTATCTTCTATCTAATAGTCGAATGGTTCACATTTGATATATTAATGCCCCAGTAGCACTAACTCGAATAGATCAACGTAAATTAGCGCGTAGTTATCGCTACAACGTTCTGTCACAAACAGTGATCTTGTTTTGTTTAATAAAACCCTAAAAATAGAAATACAAATAGATATAAAAACGCAGACAGAGCTAGAGATAACTAACTATAATGACATTACTCTTCACGAATGACAGATTTTTTTTTCTGCAGCCAACTTCACTACCTAATTCGCTTCTAAAATTTTTTTTTTTCAATTGCAAAGCGTTGACGCCGCTATATTTGGGTTTGTGACATAAATTTTTAATACACATGAGAATTTTTGATGGATAGACAACGTTTGGTTTAGGTTTGGCTGTAGCTGCTTAATTTGGAATCAGTTATCTGGTCATAAGATTAGCTGGAAGCCAGTGTAAGAAATGTTCTTCATGGTATAGTGTGGACAGCAACCATATTTATTGAAGTCTGCGTGCATAGGATCTCAGTGCGGATCGCCAAGCAAGCCCTATTGGCGCCTTCGATGTGTTTTTAGTGTGCATTCCTACAAGCATAAACAAACTGAACTGACTAGTTGACACCCAGTCTTTCGCTGCAGAGGCGGTTTATATTGTTGAAGAATATGCTTAAGATCTTTTTTAATGAGCCTTGTGACCTTATGTAGCTTAATAGCTTCCACATTTTGGATTTAACTTCCATATTAAGCTGAAGGGGTCAAAAAGCAATACTTATTAACGTGCAATTATTTATAAAAATTCGAAAAGTAGTCTCACTTAGTTTAGGTAAGTACCGAATTACATTATGCAACTTTTGTCGCTGCAATTGTTCATTAGTAGGAGAGGATAGAGAGGAATTAAAAAGGGTACACATATGCATGTGCTCTTGAAATTGGTTTTGTCCTCTCTTTCGTAGTTTTAATTTTAAAGTTTAAAATGTAAACAAATGTGTACATCCATACAAATTGCTGCAATAGAAATTGCACTATATAAACACAAATGCAATATTAAAGAAGAAACGAGAAAGATTGCAGCGACAAAAGTTTCATAATGTAATTCGGGACTTAGGAAGGTTATTGCTAGATATTTTAGACAACTCCACTCGAAAACCTATTGTTCCATTGTGGTCCCTTCTAATGTCCTCGAAATGATTTTCATTATCTATCTGATCGTATACTTCATGATACATTTTGATATACATATCTTCTAAATTGAATCGTTTGCCCAGCCAATATCAGGCAATGTCGCACATTCTGCAAGAATCCCAAGTACCATTTTCCCATAAAGTAATCCTTGCTCTAACCTAACAATAATCCGTAATTACGTCTGTAACTTTAAACTTTGCTTTCCAAACATAAAAATATGTTGGAACTTTCTGTGGGCAGCCTGGGCCACATGACCCTGCAATCCTCTTTTCTTCGCAGTACTGATTAGCTCTATCTAGAATGAGCCTGATGGTTGGACCGATCTCTTCCTCATGTCAGAGTTTATTGCAGAACCAAAACTCGCAAGTTCAACGGCGAACGCATTCCGCTCGACGTTGCAATGATCCCGTAGCCAGCATTACCTTAAATTAAAAGCTCCTAGGACAAGTGCTTACCAGCTTTAGATTACTCCTGTGACTCTTTAAAGCGATGCCTAACTTTTGACTAAATTGTCATCTCCTCATCCCTTGTCACGGGCTATCAGAGTGCTTTTGGGGCTCCACTTTATTTACTATCCTTAAGCTTAAATTTTGTCATTTGGCTCTGGATGTAATGGGTGATTTTTTTGAGGTTAGGATTTTTATGCATTAGTATTTGACAGATCACGTGAGATTTCAGACATGGTGCCAAAGAGAAAGATGCTCAGTATGCTTTGACATTTCATCATGAATAGACTTACTAACGAGCAACGCTTGCAAATCATTGAATTTTATTACCAAAATCAGTGTTCGGTTCGAAATGTGTTTTATCGACAAATTTTGTTCAGCGATGAGGCTCATTTCTGGTTGAATGGCTACGTAAATAAGCAAAATTGCCGCATTTGGAGTGAAGAGCAACCAGAAGCCGTTCAAGAACTGCCCATGCATCCCGAAAAATGCACTGTTTGGTGTGGTTTGTACGCTGGTGGAATCATTGGACCGTATTTTTTCAAAGATGCTGTTGGACGCAACGTTACGGTGAATGGCGATCGCTATCGTTCGATGCTAACAAACTTTTTGTTGCCAAAAATGGAACAACTGAACTTGGTTGACATGTGGTTTCAACAAGATGGCGCTACATGCCACACAGCTCGCGATTCTATGGCCATTTTGAGGGAAAACTTCGGAGAACAATTCATCTCAAGAAATGGACCGGTAAGTTGGCCACCAAGATCATGCGATTTGACGCCTTTAGACTATTTTTTGTGGGGCTACGTCAAGTCTAAAGTCTACAGAAATAAGCCAGCAACTATTCCAGCTTTGGAAGACAACATTTCCGAAGAAATTCGGGCTATTCCGGCCGAAATGCTCGAAAAAGTTGCCCAAAATTGGACTTTCCGAATGGACCACCTAAGACGCAGCCGCGGTCAACATTTAAATGAAATTATCTTCAAAAAGTAAATGTCATGGACCAATCTAACGTTTCAAATAAAGAACCGATGAGATTTTGCAAATTTTATGCGTTTTTTTAAAAAAAAAAGTTCTCAAGCTCTTAAAAAATCACTCGTTATTAAGAGTATCAAGATACTTAGACGTTAATGAGACTTGATCTGTATAAAATTATGAACCCACTCTAATTCCCTTTCAATCCCTTTCCTTAAAATTATGATCAGTAATTTTTACCGTAATAAATTTGCCTCTACAAATACTTCATTCGTGTTATCCTATTAATATAACTCAGATGTCTGTCCGTGTGCCAGAAGCTTCTATCTCTTGAACCGTAATAGGTTGACACGTGAAACTTTCACAGAGTATACATTACTATTGCTGATTTAAGACTTGATTACGATGTTAATTAAAGAGTGTCCTTATAAGACTTGATTTTAGTGTATATTGCTTTATTTTTAGATCCGTAATAGGCAGACGCTGTCAATTTACACTGAGTGCTTACTCTTATCCCTGATACAATAAAAAGTAATAATTAAAAATTAAAGGGTGTCCCATATTTTTTTATAAAAAGAAGTAATACTTAGGCAACTAATGCCTATGTTAACTGTGTTACTTCCTTTGAAAAGGAATAGGAGTAGATAAGACAGATGGTTAGTGGATAGTAAAGCTTCACTTATGGTAACACTGCAATTGCACGTTATGATTATTTTTATAACAGTGTAGCAGCGGCTGTGGTGTTATGTAGGCGCTTTAGTTTGAAGCTGGACTAGTCAATTTATAATTATTTTAATTCGCCGGCGACTTAGGGCTATATAGAAATACCAGCGAAGGAGGGCGCTGTGATATACAATTATTATAAAGAGATTTAATAATACATCTTGACTACAGCACGTTCAGAAGGAATTTTTGACGTATATTGGTCTATCGTTTGAACCGTAAGAGACAGACTCTTTATTATACAACACAGCGTGTGTATTACTTTGTCTGCAATAGCAACAAGTATAACTGCCTGTCCCACGTAGTCGCTCGATAACGCTCGTTCGCACAATGATATTTAAAAAAAAAATTTGAATTTGGACAGGCAGTCGAAATTAAAATTAATGGGTGTTTCCATAAAGGACCTGTTTTTCACGAATACGTTTTTACTTTTTGATCCTTTATAGACAGACGCGATATTTGTATGTGTGCTATAGCAAGTAATAAAAAAATTTAATTAAACATTTTAGAAGACGTGATTTTTTTAACTAATCTGTAAGCTCCCTTTTAATTTTTTATTTTTTATTCGAAGCCCGTCAGTCTGTTTTAACACCGATTTTTTGAAAGAATAATTGTTTTGGCTTTGCTTTAAACTTTATATGGGTACGAAAATAAGTGTTGTTAACTTCCTAAGAGCCTGTAGGAAAAATGGGTCAATTCAAGCTATTTATTTATGAAGCCTTTAATGAAAAGTCATATACGGTACGGTGGTACGGAACCCTGTGCCCGACTCACACTTGACCAATTTTTAACCGACTTCAAAAAAGAAGGATGTTATCTATTCGTCTAAATGTTGCTTTTTTTATGTATGTAACCGCAGAACTCAGCCATTTCTGAACCGATTTTAAAATTTTTTTCTTTATTTGAAAGGTTATGCTTTCAGGTTGGTCCCATTTTAAAATCAGTTCATTATATTAAAAATTAAAGGGTGTTTTTTACGTGTATTAAGAACCGTAAAGGGCACCAAATTAAAATTTTAAAAAATTGCGTGTTGCTATAGCTCCCAACAGCAGAAATTAATAAAAAATAAATTTAAGATTTAAAGGGTGGGCCCATAGGTGACGTTATTTGACCTATTTGAGCCTATCTTTTGAACCGTTATAGACAAAACCTTGAAAATTTGACAGAATGTCTATTACTATGACCGTTATAATAAAATGTATAAATATTCAAAATTTTAAAGGGTGCTCCAATAGTTCATTTAATTTGAAGTATATGGCCATACTTTTGAACAGTTGTACACAGACCGCTGAAATTTACAAAGAACCAGTATTGCTAAGTCCGCTATAACAAAAAGTATAAAATTTGAATTTGGAAATAAAAGGGTGTCCCAATAATTAATGTAATTCTATGTATGTGGCCAAACTTTTGAAGTGTTATAGACAGACAGCTGAAATTTACAAGGAACCTGTATTGCAAAGTCCACTATAGCAAGTATACAATTTGAATTTAGAAACTAAAGGGTAAAAGGTAAAAAAAACTAAGGCTAATTATGTAATTTGGTCTATATAGCCCTATCTTTTGAACCGTTAAACACAAACACTTGAAAATTAGGCAGAATATCAACTACTTTCTCTGGTATGATAAAAAGTATAAATATTTGGAATTATAATGTAAAGGGTGTCCCAATAGTTTATGTAATTTGATATATATGGTTAAACTTTTTAACCGTTATATACAGATAGTTGAAACTTACAAACAATCTTTGTGGCCAAGTCCTCTATAACAACAGTTCTTTAATTTAAAATTATAAATGAAAGGGTGTCCCAATAGGTGATGTTATTTGATCTTGAATGGTGTCCCCATAAAAGACGGATGTTGGTGAAAATAACTTAACTTTTGAACAGTAATAGGTAGATGCTTGACATTCACATAGTCTTAACTTTTTTCCGCTAATTTTGGCGCATATATTATTTGGTTTAAATCTAATTCTTACAGATTACTTCTTATATTTTTAGTTTATAATTGGTGCCCATCTATCTGTTTTGAAGTCGGGTTTTTTTTTTTGCAAAAATTATTGTATTTCATTTTATCAAAACTGCAACCTATTGTAAGTAAAAAAGCTTACTGGGAATCTAGAATGCAAAACTAAAAAAATACAATCCTAAAAATCAAATTAAAAATAAAAAAACCAAAAATTAAATGTTTAAGAAAAGCAACACAGGAAATTAAAATACAGAAAAAAAACGATTTAATCACGAGGAAACTGATGAATTGTGTTCTAAATGTAAATTTTTGACAAAACAAAAGCATGTTAACGATATAATGAAAAAAACAATATTTAAACAAAGTCTCACAGCATTATAATTCACAGATAAAATGATCAACTGCATATGATTTATTTTTTTTTTTTTTTTACAAATTACAAAAATAAATATCCATACAATTTCAAATGAACAAATACAAAACATGTAATAAATAGATGAATGAAGAAATAAATTCAATTACAAATAAAATTAATTAATGATAATAAAACACTAAAATATACATATTTCTGCTACATTGAAGTTCAAGGTAAAAAAAGACATCGAAATACTATTAATATTTATTTAAATCTACACTCACGATGCCAGTTGATAGAAATGCTTCGATCTTATTTATAGAAATACAAATTGCCAAAAAAATTCTTTTGAAATTCAAAACATTGTAAAATGAAAATGGCACTAAAAATATAGATATCGGTGTGTTTTTTTTAGCTGCATGAGAACTATCGATAGCGATAAGCTTGGTTTGGCAGCTGAGAATAGCAAATTGTGTTAATATTTCTGTTCAGTAAGGTTCAGCAAGACATCATGAACCGTTTAACGCCAAAGCAACGCATTCAAATTGTGAAAATTTACTTTGAAAAAGAAAAAAATCTGTTTGCGAAACTCATTTTACGTCTGGTTAAATGGTCAATAAGCAAAATTGCTGTATTTAAAGCGAAGACAATCGTCAAGCTGTTAACGAAGCAGCATTACATCCATTAAAATTTGATGGCGGTATCATCGGTCCTTATTTCTTTCGTTATGGTAAATGGCTAGCGATATCGAGCCATGCTGACTGAATTTCTGTTTTCAAAAATTAATCAGCTAAAAATCAACGATATTTGGTTTCAACAAGATGGCGCAACTTGCAATACAGTGCAACTTGCAATACAGCTCACTCAAAAATCGATTTATTGCAAAATCAATTTGATGAGACAAATTTATTTTCAGAACTGGTCGATTCATACGATTTAACGCCTCTAAATTACCATTTATGGGGCAATGTTAAGTCATTTGTTTATGCTCACAAACCAGCAACTCTTGGAGCAATGGAAGTCAATATTCAAACCACCATTAACGCCATACGGCCAGATTTATTGCAAAAAGAAGTAAAAAATTGGACTGATCGAATAGAACATTTAACTCGTAGCAGCGACGGATATATGCCGGATTTCATATTTAAAAAACAAATGCCATGCAAATATCTACCAGATTATAATAACAAAAATTTCATTCCAACAATATTTAAAGTTCTAATGCAGCTAAAAAAAACACCCATAAAAATTAATGCTGCTTAAGAAAATCATAGAACATAAAACTCTGCTGTTGAAAAGTTATACTTTATTCAGGCGGCAGGTATAATTTGTAGATATTTCATTCAAAACTAAATCACATTTAATAAAATATAAAGGAAATGGCCCCCGCACCTCTGGTGGCAGATTATTGCTCTTTACACGAAATTTTTGAGATTAATTTCATCATACAAAAAATTCTAATTCACATTTAAACATCTAAAAACACTCAGCGTTAAATAAAATCAACATCGTGCTGGTAAACGTTGATTTTGTTCAGTTGCGAGTATGGTGATAGAAAATGTTTTTACCACCCATCGCTGGCGATGAATAAAATCAAAGACCTCGGATAAAATTGTTTTAAAACCCATCAGCAGGAAACATGTCGTCGCTTTATAAAAATTGTTAGGCAGCCAAGTTTTAGTGCCTACACTTTGACCATTTCTCTTATAACTAATACCATATGCAACAATGCATACGCGTTGATTATTCAAACATCCAAAATATGATTAATTTCATCCCAATTCTTAATATTCCCAGGCAGATGAGTTCGCTGGCAATTCATTTTCCGGGAATAAAATCCTCCTATTCTAAACAGTCGGCGAAGAGAAAAACAAGGGAGAGAAATCTGCGGTTTAAGAATGTCCCATTTTCGAAATTCATTTAGAAAAAGGGAAACTGGACAGAGAAAAATTTCCCGGAGCGACTTTAATTAGAATAGGACAATAAGGACAAAATTTCCAGAGTATTGCTATTTAGAAATAGGGTGTATGTGAAGCGTTCGATGATTAAAATCACAGAGCCAACAAGAATCACATGTTTTGATTGATTTAGAATCAATAGCGAATATGTGCGTATAAACAAATTTGATTATTTTAATGCGAAGGCATGTTGCGTCTAAACTTGTTTTTAATTACCCATTGCCGTTTTCTGTATCTCTTCAGTTACGGGTTTGATCTTGGTCTTGAGCTCAGGAATCAGACTTTACATAACCCCAAAGAAACAGTTCGTACCATGTTAAATCGCATGATCTTGGTGGCCAGTTGGCATTAGAATATCGAGAGATAATTTCATTTGTAAATCAGTGCTGCTGAAACCACACGTCTTTAAGATTTGTGCTGTAGCGATTGCTGAGCACAGTCACTTTAATTTCGGCCTCATTAAAAAGAAAAACTAAGTCCCAAACACTGTGCCTCACTGTTTGCTGTGAACGTATTTCTTTCTCATGGAGCCTTTGCGGATATAATGAGCCTTAAATTCGACAATTTTGCTTATTCACGAAGCCATGCAATGATGGAAATGCAGGGCGAAGAAGTTTTTATCCACCACTATCGATTCACATGAACATCGACGCAGTGTGAGCTGGATGTTTTTCGCTGTTTTATCGTTTCTACAATGAATGTGCTCTAATAAGGAATGTGCTCTAATAGGGAACTCGTTGCCGTTATTCCTATTCTTTGCGGATGAGGCAAGTGAACGTGTATTCGAATCTAGTGCTAGAATGTGTTTTAAATAATACGAGCGAAGGTCCTACAATCGCTTAACTCACTAAACCTGAAAAGGTGGAGGGAGGCCCCTTGGCAGGAAAGCCAGTAAGGTGCTCAGAAATAATAGAAGTACTTTAAACTGGAGGACTGCGTTAGTGACAGGTCATGAAGACTTCAAGTATCATCTAGCCAATATGAAAATCGACGAAGATGATACTTGCAGACTGTGCGCACATTGTTTGTGAATGTTGAGCACCGGCTAGCATAAGGGATAGGACCAGGGGCAGAAACTTGTTAAATGTTCGCCATGGGCGAAATAACTGCCTGTCCTACGATGTCACACAAGTATATTTAAAACAAATTCAAAAATTTTGTTTTTGTTTTACATGTCATTGTGCGTATGAACGATATTGTGCGACATCGTGGGACAGACAGTAAGTCTTGTAAAAATGCTAGCTATTACTATAGAGATTCCGTGATGAGAAAGAAGACTAAGAGTTACCAGAAACCAAGAATAAATGCTGGTGGTAACAAGAGGCTCAATGAAAGTAAGTAAGGTTGCCGTAAATTACAAGTTGGTTGGCTATAACCCGTGACGACGTAAGGTATTTGAGAATTCGTTTTTTAGACGAACCTTTCGTATATGAGATCATTTTCTTGCAGAGGTATTTCCAGTCACTTGCAATTTGAGAAAATTAAAATCGAATGCGTACAAACCCATTTCCTAGTTCTGACACAATGCATTGCCTGAGTGCTACTCCGAAAAAAGAAATAGTTTTGAAAATGAATGCTTATAATCATTGAGGACGTCTCATGATTGATTACTACGAACCATAGAACGGAAGGGGTTGGAAAAGGAAGTGTCCCTACATTAATAATATTAAAATGTTTTAGCGTACAACAGGCTTTTCATTAAGAGTTCATTTATTTGTGTTAGATTGGCCAGGAGAATTCGTTTTTTAGCCGAACAGTTCGTATGTGATATCATCTTCTTGCAGAGGTATTTCCTGTCACTTGTAATATCGGAAAATTCATATCGAATGTCTACAAAGACTACTCGTTCCCATAACCTTTTAAAAAAGAAATATTTTTAAAAATGAATGCTCATAGAAATCTCCTTTTAAAAATTCTAGTACAGACTGGCTGTGCCCACACATGTTGTGTGCGTCCTGACAATATATTGTGCGATGCTTTGAAAGTTATCCACACCAAATTTTCAGATTCTTACGTATTTATTTTATATAAAGGTACCCATCCCTGGATAAAATTCTAAAATTTATATAAAATTATAAAAACTATTGTAAAGCTCTGTAAAAGACAGATAGGAATTATTATTATTATTATTATTATTATATCTGTTACGCAAAATTGCAAATAAAAGGTGCCACAAAGTAAGTACCTTTAAGTTGGTAAAACAAAATCGGCGTACTATCACTGCTTTTTCTTCACTTTCTCTTGGAAATAAGATATTTTTGTGGAAAAAAAGTATCCTATAGTGGAATCAGGATAATAAGGTACCTCCTCATTAAATTGTAAAAATCCATCCAGTAGTTTTCAGAAAATTAGTTACTGTTTTATTATACGTATAGATAGATATCGATTTGATGACCGTCTGTCAGTCTGATTTGAAGTCAGTTTTGTTTTGCAAGATTATTATTTGTAAAATATTTATGTTATTGAAATTTTGAGTTCAGATAAACTGAAAATGTACATATGTATGAACAATGCAGCTTTTAAAATATTAAAAAAAGAAGAAAAACAGCCCTCGACGGCTGCCAAAAAATAATGCCAAAAAAAACCTCAGTAAAAAAAAATGTCAAATATAATATACAATTTTTTGTTAGAGATCATTTAAAAATAAATTGATACTTTTCATTCATTTAAAATATATAATTTTTTGTTGTTGATCTCTTTCTTTATTGCGCTGTCATTTTTAGGTTGCCATGGTAGAAGTGCAATTAAACAGTGATACACAGGTACCACCCGGCATGTTAGTTGCCTTTGCCATCTGTACCACACTCTTGGTAGCTGTTCATATGTTGGCATTGATGATCAGTACATGCATACTGCCAAACATTGAGACTGTGTGCAATTTGCACAGCATCTCGTTGGTACATGAGTCGCCGCATGAACGTCTGCACTGGTATATAGAAACAGCGTGGGCCTTCTCAACTCTGCTGGGTCTTATACTCTTTCTGCTCGAAATCGCTATATTGTGTTGGGTGAAATTCTATGACCTGAGTCAGCCTGCCGCCTGGTCAGCATGTATTGTACTTATACCGGTTTTAATTATATTCCTGGCTTTTGCCATACACTTCTATCGCTCACTGATGACACACAAGTATGAGGTGACCGTATCCGGCATACGAGAATTAGAAATATTGAAGGAACAAATGGAACAGGATCATCATATAGATCATCATCATCATCAGGGTCATCGTAATGGTTTAAATTATGGCGCTAGTGGTGATATTGTGTAAAGGATATCCTTTATTCATTGTTTGTTTGTTTGATTGTTTGTGATCTGTTCTGATACAACAATAATACGAACTGAAGAACTTGTGTATTTTTTTATTTGTATTTGTATTTTTAGTTAATAAACTAAATAAAAAAAATTATTAACTATTATTTGTAATACAGATGTACTTTTTATTTAGGTTAAATTATTTTGTAATTTATTTTAGATTATTTTCTATGCTAAATTTAAATAAAAACAACGCAATAATATTTTGTTTAAAACATAATAATTGTTGTAAGAAAAAGACATAATTGTTTAAGTTAGTGATTGTTAATTAAAATAAGCAACAATATTGAAAAAAAACAACAATTTACTGTAAAATTGTGATATTGTGAAATATATTTTATACTTAAAAAAATTAAATTTGGAAATAAATGAAATGTTTAAAAACAAGACACTAAAATAAGTGTTAAGAATCTTAAAAAAAAACAAGCAACTCAGTAAAGTAAGTTAATTTCTACTAGCTTTATGTCATTTAGCATAATTTAACACGGCTTCGATTTTAAAATGTAGTGATTTCTAAATTCTAAAAATTTACAAATTACAAGGGCAATTATATCGTGACTTTTTGTATACAATTGGCCCTATTCCCGTTGACGTTGTTGTTTCAAAATTAAATAAAAACGACAATTTGGCATTACCGTTGTCGTTAACAACACTCGTCTTAAATATATTGGTATTCTCTATTTGGAAACGAAGATAGAAACGACAATCAAACATTCGTCGACAATCAAACTCTGTCGTCATCATTGCAGGCAACGAAATTTAAACGACTAAAAAAAAAATTTTAAAGGAAAAAAAGTACATTTAGTTCGGAATTTTAGTTTTTTAAATGGAAAAACGTTCCGCTTATGCTAAGGCTTTTAGAAAGGGCATAAAACCGTAAAATTTTGCGATTTTTGAAGCGATACTGCCGAGCAATTAAATCCATTTGGGCCTCCAGTTCTTGATGGCATGATGAAGAAAATATCCTTAAAAATGTTTTTTTATTAAAATAAATCAAGATAAAAAGGAAGCTCTGAACACAGAGTAACAGAGGAATTGGAGGAAGCGGTGTTAAACCTATTAAAATTTTAAAGAAAGGAAACGTAGTGGTATTCGCCGACCATGAAGAAGTTAGATCGCTACTAATCGAGTTTTGTACTTATTTTTCCGGGATAGCAAAAATGTTAACGTTCTGTTGTAGCATCTTCCGATGTATATTTATATCCATTACTTCATCATCATCACTTGAACTTGAAAAATAATATTCAGTACTCGCCATATTTTGTCAAAACTTACAAAGAAATAACAAACTTTTCAAAAATTTACAAAAATTTCATAAATAACAACACAAACTTGTAGTGCTACCACACTTTATTAAGTTTTCTTTTTGTTTTCGATAAAGTTTCTTCATCGTTTCAATATATGTATTTCAAGAATACGAATTTAGGAATGAAACGACGATAAAAACGACAACGACATAGAAACGACTATTAAGATTAAAATGCTTGAAAACTTGAATAGGGCCGAATATTTTTTCCGCAAGAAAACCTTTTATTTCTTAACATAGTGTAGCAAGTTTGTCGGCAATTATATTGCCACGGTACCTCAAATAGTTCCAGGTTAAAATGTTGCATTATCTCGTTTCAAAATACCCGCCCTTCACAAATCAATTTCGATGACGCCAGACTCTAAAGCACTGCATGACGACAAACAACTAAGTTCATAAGACGCTCATTATAATATTTCATGGTATTCGTGTATGTTCATTGTACACGCGTAACGATGGGTAAAAGATAATACAACAGCGAAGACCATCGATCTAAATGCGACGAGCTTGCAAAGTTTCCATAAACAAGTTTGAATAAGTATAAGTAAATGTTGAACATAATAGCAATGAACTTGGGCGAGTTCAAGCAGTGCTATGCTTTAAGTGAAACACAGAAATTCTAAACAACATTACTTACGTTCATTTTAAGGTCTTCTTAAGCAATACAAGAAAACACTAGTGCAAGCAAAACGCACTAAGCCTTATCGAAAAGTTCCACACAACTACTAAATAAAATACACACTGAGTGTTTCGAACATGAGACGAGTAAACACGGCGCTTACTAGTATAGAAAGTTCAGCTCATTGCATAATAAGTTACGAGTAGGCATATGTTCAGTAAGCTAAATTGTGTACGAGTTTGATCACTTGCTCATGAGCTGATGAGCACATTCCTTAGATCAGCGTGCTCATGCAACTGCTTTTGATTAGTAGACAACCAATAAGGTGTTCAAATCCTTACCGTATACTCTCTGGTACCTTATTGTTTTTATTTGTTACGTTGCCTTAAAAAAATAATCACGAAAAAAGCAAGTTAATTTTTAGTACCTGTTTGTCATTTAACATCGAACTACTAAAACAAACTAATAATTCGAATTTTGTAACGGGCATAAGTGTCGTCGATCTACATGTCCATGTAACACTGTTTAAATAAAGTAGTGATACTTTACAACACCCGCAAGTCAAATGATACCTTTTTTTGAACTGTGGAAAGTTTAGCACCAATTGAAAAAAAATTATAGAATATTTGGGATTAAGGTTAATAGAATACATAGATAAATAATCAGGAAGATATAACTGCTGAGTATGTGGTTTTTGTGATGATTTATTCCATGCATGTCGCATATTATATTTATCACTCTGTGTCATTTCCTATAGCACGCGAAAACACCCACTAGCTGCAAGGTCTAGACTCTAGAACAGCAGCCAACTGATGATTTTTCGGTAATGCGGTATTCAAAATTAGAGAACTCGAAAAGAAAACACCCTGGTAAAAAGCCCAAAACGCCTAAATAATCTTAAACAAACAAAAAGGTTTTATTGCGAGTAAAATATTTTGAAAGTCTCTTTATTTTTATTAATATATTTTTTTCAACTTTTGAATCTTTTTTATGGTATAAACACAAATGGAACGAATAACGAATTTCGCACAGTACGACGAATTCGTTGACTAAAATTTGGTCCGTATATTCGTCAACTATAAAACAATGAGTACGAACGGAATTTCAAGAAGTGCCAATACTTTACCAAATCTCTGTTTTTATGTGGATATTCTTATATCCATTGGTATCAGGTTATATGTATAAACATTTGTTGTTTTTGTGATTCTGTGCATTTTACATGATCACGATTGCGGTAATTCGGCCCGGATTAACGGATTTAATTATTCGTGATGATTGTGATATTGATTGGATGGCTTCGACTGGAGACATGGAGGTTTTGAAGATGCATAAGTACAAGAAAGTTCCTTATGATATTTTAAATGTATTTGAAATAAAAATAATTGTTTTTACCTTAAAACTACTTGTTTTGATTAACTGTAAAGGTATTAGAAAAGTAACTGATGCTGAATTAATCCGCAAAATAGATTCTTTCAGCCCCACTGTGTGTCTATCAGCATGCCAAGGTTGCACTGAGTCTTAACCAAAACAGCGGAAGAAAAGCGAGAAATTTAAATTTAAAAAATTATTTACATTTTTGTGAAAATTCCCTTCAAAATAGCAGGTAAAAAAATAACTTGATACATTGTTCTTTGTTTAGCTAAGGGGTGTAATATTTTGTTAACTATTCTGAAATAGAATAGACAATGCAAGCTACCAGATCAATACCCCATACATTAGTATGGGCTTTAAAAATTCGTTAAAAAAGTTCCTGGCAAATAAAAACGACTTAGAATTTTATGTTCAATTAAAATTGTAGTTTTTATTTTACTTTTTAAAATTAAAATTAAAAAAAATTATAACCGCTGCATGAAAACGATTTGATTTTCTTTGTTTTTATTTTTATTAATATTATTTTACCTTACAATTGTTTTTTTTTTAACTTAAAATTTTTGTTTTAAAATATTTTTATATGCAGCCTTTGTTTTTTTCTTCTTTTCTTTCTTAAAAAAAAACTCAATAATTAATTAATTAATTATAATTAATGTAATAATAATAATCATAATTGTCGACTAACACTAAACATGTTTAACATATGTACGTACGAGTAGAGTTGATGTGGGTTTTTGTTTTTGTTGTTATTTAATTTCTTTTATCTTTTATTTATATTTATAATTAATTTTAAATAGGTTTTTGTTGTTTTTTTAGCTTTACTATAATTATAATTACTATTAATGTAGTTAGATACAATAATAAATATTTTTATTATTTTTTTTTAATTGAGGTGTTTTAAAAGATTTTTTTTCGAACTTGAAAAAAAAGATGGTTTAGAGTGGGAGTTTTTTTTATTAAAAAAAACATTGATTGGTATTTTTATGTATAATTTATGTTATTTTTATGCTGTTATTTATATTTTATTTAATTAAATTTTATATTTTTTTCTGTTTTACCAATAGTTAAGGAGAGCTAATTTTAATTATAATTATTTTTTTGTTTTTACCTTTAATTAATACGTAATTAAAGGTGGTATTTGCATTTCAATAAAGTTCTTATTAAAATCTATGGTTGATCTATTAATAATTTAATTTATTTAAGACATTTGTACGAGGTTGGCTCCAAAACTCACCGACCTTTCATAAAGATTATAGGAAGTTAAAAACAAACGCAATTTCTAGCTTAAGGTTTCAAATACCACATCCACATCATTTAAAGAGTAAATTTTCAAAAAATAAATAATAAATCTTCAAAAAATCTCTGCAAAGCTGTATTTTTTTCTACGGGAAGCATTCGAATCACTTATTAAAAATAACAAAAGTGATAGATTTTAAGAGCGTAGCGAAACGTTTTCTTATTTGATATTAAGCATAATTGTTAAACCTTTTTCAAAGCTAGTTAAGACTAGGGTTAAACATTTGAATTGTGAAATTTATGTCCTGTCCATTTGATAAAAAAATATGTATTTCACAGCTGTTCCAATTAATTTCAAACGTTTGAGAGTGTGATTTCAAATTATTCTCGATTTGAGATAGAAATTGCATAATAGCTGAAAGGTTTCTCAAGCGGTACAGATGAAGAACACAGTAAATTATTCATAAAAACATATTAGCAGCCCGCCCTGAGAGAGGGCAATTAAAAAAATCAATTTGTGTGGCTATTAACGTGAATTTGAAGGACAAGGCCTGTGGTGTTTGCTCACCATAAAAAAATGCAGCATCGTGAGGAGCTTTTTCTGATGTTTCGCAATATGAGCAATAAAGCTCAGTTTTTGGAGACAAGAGCAACCAATTGGCTTTTACATAAGCCGAAGACACTAGCAGTTGGTCTTTTAGATCGATTATATTTGTCGATGATTTTTTTTTTATAAAGTGACAACGTAATTAAAGATTGGTTTTCATCCATAATGTAATTCATTATTTTGGGTGTTTTTATATTTTTAGTACTTTGGGCCATAAGGGGTTTTTTAATTGGCATTGCATTTTCATTAGCATTACTGGAAGTAATTACAATGACAACATTTTTAACTGCCCTTTAATGCTAACGTTTTTTTTTCAATTACAATTGTTTTTAATTAAATTTTATAATTGCTAATTTCCATCAAGCAATTTATGATCGTTGTAGCCTTAAATAAAGCGAATTCATAACAGGTGCTTGCAGTGCCAAAAAATCTAATCAAAAATTTTAAATAAATTTTTTTATGTATAGAATTTAACACTTGCAAAGGAAGCGAAAATGTCTGAATTCGCCCGTGCAATTACCTAGTATTAATTCCCCTTGGTCTTGAATGACTATTAATAAAAAAAAAAAACAAATTCCACTGTTAATGATAATAGTTTACAATCATTTAATTATTGGTTAATCATAATAATTAATTATTTTTATAAATAATTTTTAATGAAAGTGTTTCATTAAAAACCATTATCACTATTGAAAATAATGGTAATGAAAATATTCATTAGCATTATATGTATATAAACTAGTGCTAATATAATAGGCTACTATATATATATATATATATATATATATATATATATATATATATATATATATATATATATATATATATAGTAGCCTATTATATTAGCACTAGTTTATATACATATAATGCTAATGAATATTTTCATTACCATTATTTTCAATATATATATATATATATATATATATATATATATATATATATATATATATATATATATATATATATATATATATATATATATATATATATATATATATATATATATATATATATATATATATATATATATATATATATATATATAGTAGCCTATTATATTAGCACTAGTTTATATACATATAATGCTAATGAATATTTTCATTACCATTATTTTCAAGGCGTAATGCGAT